>JAQMYM010005210.1:0-11000 GCA_030014255.1 Parauchenoglanis ngamensis
TGTGTGTGAGGGAGTGCGTGTCTGTGTGTGAGGGAGTGCGTGTCTGTCTCTGTGTCTGTGTGTGAAGGAGTGGGTGTGTGTGTGTGTGTGTGTGTGTGTGTGTGGGTTTAGTAGTACCGGTCACAGTGCCCTGGCCGTCGCTCACATAGTGTCCAAATGCGTCCCAGGAATCCTTGTCCTCTGAATGATGCAGGCAGTGAAATGTAACCTCCTGGTTCGGATTTAAACGTGTCACGACGACCCGGAGTTTTTCATCCACGAGTCCTCGAGTCGGCTCAACTGTGAGTAAAGGGCACGGGCAGCTCGACATCATCCTGCTCAGAACTCTGAGAATAGAAAAACATGACGTCTCACGCTCATTTTCCGAACAAATGAATGCCATGTCTGAGGCGATATAATAGTGTCACAGAAGCTCTCCGTACTTTAAACCTGGGGAACTCACCTGTTCGCGGCCAACATGTTTTGTAAGGCTCATTCCTGTTTAGAAAATTAGCCCTCTGTTAGCTAGGAAGGCTTCGGAATGTGGTGTAGGCAAGAGATGTGTCGTTCACAAAGGAACCGACTCTTTCATCGCAATCTTTTAGGCGAACATTAGGAGCCGACTCTTATTCCTGGCGAGACTCGTTGGCGGCCACAGTAGTGAAACCGGAAACGACTGAGAAGAGGCTGTGTGTGTGTGTGTGTGTGTGTGTGTGTGAAACCCCCACCTGAAAGAGAGAAAGTTAGTCGAATGAGTTTTTTTAAGAGTCAAAAGAGTCGACTCTCAGTGGTGAGCTCAACACAGTCGACTCTCAGTGGAAAATGCACTGGTAAATGAAAAGAACTGAAAGATTTGAAGTTGAAGAGTAGTTTAACTTGGCATTTCCAGTAATAATAAATTATATATAAATGATTAAATAATTCCTTGAATACTTAAATGTTATAGTTATAACTAGTTATAACAAAATAGTGGTAACACTTTGCAATACAGGTGCACAACTAAGCATATATTAATGCATGACCTAACATTTGTTGTGTATGACTGTTAAAACCAGCAGTGTGCAGGTATGTGTGTGTGTTGATCCATCCCATACTCCAGCCCGGGCCTTCCTATTCTGGTTCCTGCTCCGCTGCAGCTGCTACTCCATCACTCTTATGTTGCCGCTTTTGCCCTAAGAGAACGTCATCATTGGGTGATAGTATGTAGTGCGTCAGCCTGTCGATGCTTAGGTAGCTGCGTTGCGTTTTCTGTTTCTGGTTTTTGAACTGTGCTTATCCTGTTCTTGATTACGAGATTGATCTGTCCCTTTGGTATCGTTAGCTGATTTGTAAATAGTTATACTAATATTCTTGTTAATATTCACACTTTATATTTACTGGTAGTAAGGGTGCGATTGCCATCTCTGTTTTTGGTAAGGGAGTTAAGTAATATAATTGTCTTTTGTTTATGCTTTTTCAAGTAAGTTAACTTGTAAGAACAGTGTTTTTTGATCATTATTTTGGCCTTGGTCCACCCTGAAGTTGTCCTCGCTTTTGTGTGTCTAGCAACTCACTTAACGTATGTTACCCCAATATATCACTTCTGAGTTAACTCCTGTGTTATTTCATCCCTATTTAACCCTTAGGGCACCACTTACTCTATGACCCTGTTTACCCTTGCTATTAAAATGCGTTTTGAACGATCGGATCACAACTGGATAGTGCTAATTAGCCCCAATTCCAAAAAAGTTGGGACATTGTGCAAATTGTAAATGAAAACAGAATGCAATGATATGGAAATCTCATGAACCCTTATTTTATTCACAACAGAACATAGAAAATATGTCAAATGAGGAAAGTAAGACATTTTGTTATATCATGAAAAATATTGGGTTATTTTGAATTTTATGACAGCAACACGTCTCAAAAAAGTTGAGACTGCGGCAATAAGAGTCTGGCAAAGTTAGTGGTACTAAAGCAACAGCCGGAAGAACAATTTACAACTAGTTAGGTCAATTGGCAACAGGTCAGTAACATGATTGAGTATAAAAAGAGCATCTTAGTGTTGCAATGTCTCTCAGACCTTGTTTAAACTTGGTATTAAAATGCGTCTTGGGCGGTCTGATCACAACTGGATAGTGCTAAATACAAGTGTAAATGACCTCCAAGACGGATTCAAGACGCATTCACTCAAACCACTTGCCAAGGTGGTCTGGGACGCAGTTAGCCAAATACCTTCTGTAGTGTAAACACTAATGCGTCTTGATGCATCCCCAACAGGGACGTAACAGGAAAATACATCACTAATGCTGGACGCGGTGATTGTTTTGGAAACAGCGCAACACGCTAGAAAGAAATGGAGAACAGCACCGATGAACGTGGTTGGAGTGCAAGAAAATAATGAAGGTATGTTGCAGGTTTAATGTTTTAATATAATTTTGCACGGCGACCTTTGACCTTCTAGCGGAAGTGATGTAGGCAGTAATGAAATATGAACATAAGTGGTCAGCTGGACACCTTGGAGACGCATGATAAACAGTGGTGTAAACGGCGACATGTCTTGGCAGTCCATTTATGACCTGAACGCTCAAGACGCATTTTAAAACAAAATGTAAACAGGGCCTCAGACATAAAGATGGGCAGAGGATCACCAATCCCCCTAATACTGTGTCGAAAAATAGTGGAGCAATTTCAGAAAAAGTTCCTCAGTGTAAAATTGCAAAGAGGTTGAACATATCATCATCTACAGTATATAATATAATCAAAAGATTCCAAGAATCTGGAGAAATCTCTGAACGCATGGGACAAGGCTGAAAAACCATACCCAATGCCTGTGATCTTTGGGCCCTTAGGTGGCACTGCATAACAAACAGGCATGATTCTGTAATGGACATCACTAAATAGGCTCAGGAATATTTCCAGAAAACATTGTCATTGAACACAGTTTACTGTGCCATCTACAGATGCCAGTTAAAACTCTATCATTCAAAGAAGAAGCCATTTTTGGACATGATCCAGCGGACATCATCTCTGGGCCAAAGCTCATTTAAAATGTCCTGTGGCTAAGTGGAAAATTGTTCTGTGGTCAGACGAATCTAAATTTGAAATTCTTGCATTAGTACATATGGCATGGGCAGCTTGCATATCTGGAGAGGCACCATCAATGCTGAAAGGCATATCCAGGTTCTAGAGCAACATATGCTCCCATCCAGACGTCTCTTTCAGGGAAGGCCTTACATAGTCCAACATGACAATGCCAAACCACACACTGCATCAATTACAACATCATAGCTTCGTAGAAGAAGCGTCCGGGTACTGAACTGGCCTGCCAGCATTCCAGATCAGCAACTAGAATCCTGTCTCAGACAAGAATGGGATAACATTCCTCTCCCAAAACTCAAGCAACTGATCTCCTCAGTCTCCAGACGTTTACAGACTGTTGTTAAGAGAAGAGGGGATGCCACACAGTTGTAAACATGGCCTTGTCACAACTTTTTTGAGACTGCCATGACATTTAAAATTACCTTATTTTTTTCCTTACAATTATACATTTTCTCATTTAAACATTTGATATGTTTTCTATGTTCTGTTATGAATAAAATATGGGTTTATGAGATTTCCGTATCATTGCTCTTTGTTTTTATTTACACTTACAAAAAGTCAAATGCACAATGGCCTCCTTTTTTCTTCTCCATCTCTTTGTCTCTCCTCCTATTTTATTATATATTGTAGAACGTCTTGAATAAACAGCTGTGGGTGTAGCAAATGATGCAATTGGCTGAAAAGTATAATATCTTGTTACCACTCAATCAGTAAAAACATTTAACTTGTAAGGTGTAGATGTCACTGGTGCATTAGGATATATGTGTATTATGTGTATGTGTGTACGCATGTGGACAATTGTATATGTGACCGACCTCTAGCTGATACAGGGTGGACTAGGCCTGCTGTGCTCCCCTTACTCTGCGTTGTGTTTGTTCTTAGGTGTGCTAGGGGATTGACAACACCACCACAACCATCTTGAGAACGCTGACTTTATTTCTCTGTCGTGCAAAAAAAAAAAAGGACGAATGTAAAGAAAAGGGATTTCACAGGTCCGACTCAACCACAGCTTCTCAGCTGCGGCACAGAGTACACTATATTAAAATAAATAACTACATAAATAAAATATTACACAGTGAGTTTTCTTTTTAGCTCATGCTAGCTACTTAGCCTGCACTACAGCTAGCCGCTGTCTAGCATGAGCCTTCACCATGCACCCAACCCATTTACTTTCATTATATTAACGACACCAGATACCATACAACGATACTTTAATCAACAGTACGTTGTATCAGGAAAGAAACTAACATACGACGCTCTCTGTTATTAGCACTAAAGGACCAAGGGACAAGACACCGGACATACCTCAGCAACGGCACAAACAAGAAAGAGATGGAACAGAGTGCCACACTAGTATTTATACCACTGGGTGCACAGCACTTACTTCATTACTCTGCGACAATATCCGCGCCCCCTCTTTTCCGTCTGTTCCCACGAGGCCATCAAAAAAAAAGTACACAGTCTCCCTTTGGCAAAAGAACCAATTGTGGGGAAATTGAGTGAAACACCACTAGTCCTGTTACATATACACTTATGTATTATCATAAGTGGTAATGTTGTATAATAACTAAAACTTTCTCAACTATTTGTATATTATCCTGACATCTATGCTGTGGGAACGTTTTTTTTTTTATTTTTTATAATTTCATATTTTAATAAGCAATATTTGGCCAATTAATTTGGCCAATTGACAACTCCCACCAACCAGTCAGCTGCACAGCTGAGACACATAAAACCAGCCAAGCACATATTTTTGAATTGCTGCGTAAGCTGCATCACAGGGCAATGAAACTGTCAGGGAAGCAGACGATAGGCAGATGTAAAAGCAGGAGTTTATTTAAATGGGCAGGCAAACAAAATCCAAAATGCAGACTAACGGCAGAGTCAAAAACCAGGCAGAGATCAGACAATTAGTACACTCAACAATAAACAAAAGGCTTGGTAAGACATGGCAACAAGGTACACGTAGTGTTACTTCATAAAGTGTATGAGGAGAATGTCCTTTAATACTGTGACAAAATAAGAAACGAGTGTATGATATCAAAAGTCAGGTGATTGGGAATGGAAGAGTTAGCTTTCTGGAATTATGCTGGGAGTCCTGAGTGATGACAGTGATATGGCAGTGATGAGCTGGGTAAAGCATGCTTCAACACTGCTGTTGTTTACCCAGAAGTCATCCATGGGCTGTTTTGGCAGTGCTTTCTTCCCTCTTCTCCATATATGTGTTACCATGATTGGCTAGTGTGGCTATAAATAACAGGGGAGAGAGTGTATGCCATCTCACCAAACCAATAGACAGATACATAAAAATTTCCAGGCTTGCTAAAAGTTGACATTCATTACCAAATTTTTGCAAATATGGTTTTCTTCTAGTAATGTAGTTTCTTCTAGCAATATGAAAATTTTCTTGGACAAAAAGCCTTAAACCACCAGCCAACTACTGCTGCTTCTTTTTACAATGACAGATATGGCTTTGTTTCACATAAAGGAGTCATACTGACCAGCAACTGAGCATTTTTTGTTCCCATTGGATAAATTGGCTTCTTCAGAAAACAGGCCAACAAACCATAAGATTGAACATATTGAACATATTTTTATTATGCAATAATAATATTTTTGTACATCTCTCCAAAATTTATTGTTACATATTCACCCTACCCACTGCTGTTCTGCATAGGTTCTGAACCCCCTCGGTCACATTATAAAGATTTGATACGGATACAAGTTCACAAGTGGAGTAACCATCAGCAACCATCAGCCATACATGGATGACATCAAGCTGTATGCTAAGAGCGAGCGAGACATCGACTCGCTGATCCACCTCACCAGAATGTACAGCGAGGACATCGGGATGTCATTCAGACTGGATATATGTGGATGCATGGTGGCCAAGAGAGGGAAGAGGATAAGGAGTGAGGGAGTGGAGTTAGCAGAGGGCAAAATAGCTGATCTCCAGGACAGTTACAAGTACCTTGGAATCCTACAGGCCAATGGGAATCATGATGAGGTTACCAGGAGATCAGCCACAGCCAAATATCTCCAGAGGGTCAGACAGGTGCTCAAAACCAACTAAATGGTAGGAATAAAATTGAAACCATCAACATGTACACCCTACCAACCATCAGATACCCAGCTGGAATAGTAACCTGGCCATATGAGGAAACAGATGCCACTGATGTAAAGACACGGAAACTCCTTATGATGCATGGCGGGTTCCATCCGAAGTCCAGCTCCCTGAGACTCTATGAACAATGGACAGAAGTGGGGGGGATTAGTGAGTGTCGGAGCCACTATCTAGAATGAAACAAGGAACATCCATGAATACATCAAGAAGATGGACGAACTGACGAAAGAGTGCCTCAGGCAATTGTTTATATTTATCTATCTATACATTTAGGCAACTATATATATCCCAAATGAATTCGGTCACATCCTCAAAACTCCAGCACTTCATAAAAATCCTACAACAGCTGCGCTATCAGAATTCCTAGGCCTTTGACTGCACAGGGGGGTGGGTTTTATAAAGTGTATAAATCCATGATGATCTCCTGATGATCTCAAGAGAGCCACCTTCAGATAAGCCAAAATTCAACCTAAAGTCAGCTCATTCACCCTGTAATCCTGCATTGTGGTACACCCCTGAGGTGAGTTTCACAGGTTTAAAGTAGTGAGAGCTTCAGTGAGACTATTATATGGCCTTTTTATGGTTTATTATGTGGTTAATTTGTGGAAAAAGAGCTTTAAAGGTCATGTTTTTTTTCTCCTCTCAGGTGGAGAGACACAGAAGCACTCAAAACACAGAGGCGGCCGTTAATGGTGCTGTCTTGATGCTGATACGTTGATATCTTGATTAAAGCAATTAATTTACATATTAATTTACACATTAACCTGTGATAACGTGTGAACATAAAGCATTGTAGAATTTCTGTTAAAATATTTTGGTCAATCTGAATAATGTCGTACTCCGTTATACCCCAGGATGTGAATTTTCATTTTATACAATTGTACACATTCAGTTTTTTTGTACTGTTACTGTTTCTTTTTATTTATGTTAAATGTTACACATTGTAGAAATTTGTGCACGGTCATCTGCATGAAGTGAACATATATGTGCTTCCTCTGTTTTGATGATGTACTGATGAAGTGTCACAGACATTTTGAGTGTTTTTCTATTATCAATTACACAAAGCAAAACAACTTCTCACACCACTATAAGTCTGGCAGGTGGGGATGCACAGTAGAGGTGCTGCTGTAAAAAGTCCAAAATGTTCTATCATGAGTCTTCTTGTGCATATGCATGCAGTTTGGTCTGTCCACCCCAAAGCAGGTTCACTGTGAAATAACACACACACACACAGAGTATAAACTGTACATACCATGATGAAATATTCATTATTCAACAGGTGTTATGGGCATAGATTTCTTCACATGAAGAAATTTTAAATACCTTTCTCCCTTCCAGCAATCGTGAAATAGGTGGCTCGGTGATGTGGTGTGTAGGGTGGCTCAATCAGGTGACCTGCACCAGGATAGATGAGGATCTTGAACAAATGCTGATTCCCTGCCTTTTCAGTCATTCTCTCAATCTGATCACATGGTAAAAAACAGGAAAAACTTTATTTTTCCTATTTTTCTCTAAAATGTTTGAGTGATTTCACTTAATTTTTATACATTGTAATTTCACATTGAGGGTGTAAAAAGTTCTTAGTTTCATTTTTTTCATTTCATAAAGGCCTGCCATTTTAACAGGGAGGTGTAGACTTTTTATATCCACTGTGTACTATACACTGAAATGCGAGTTGATAATGTACAACTACTATTTTGTGATGTCAAATCCTTGTCAACTTTTGATATGATATAGCAATCAACAAATTTCAAGTGGAAAAACAAACAGAAATGTTTTAGGGACAAGTGAAACAAACAAAAAAAACATATGATAACCTACAAGAGTCCATGTCCTTGTAAGACACATTCAAACTCATATTCAAAGGTAATTATTGAACAGCTTCCACAAATCAAGTGATTCTGATTACTTCCAAATAAAGATCAACTGTTTCTGTAGGACTGTCTTCACAAGTTCTTGGTTTCATACCACTACTGAAGCCATAGTCCTCAAAGAGCTTACAAAGAATGTATGGGAACTCTTTGGCAAAATGCATCAATCAGGATAGGGCACAAAATTTTCAAAGCATTAGATGTACCATGGAGCACAGTAAAGGCAATCAACAAGTAGAAAAACTAAGGCACCATAGTGACATTGCCAAGAACAGGACTTTTTTTCACATGTCTGGCCTAAAGGTTAGGAAGCTTAGTTGGAAGTCATTTCTCACACAAAACAAACAAACAAGTAAATAAATCAAGTCCACTTAAATTGTGTGGCAAAATGCGTTTTGGTCTGATGACACCAAGGTGGCAGCATCATGCTCACCTGGGACTGGGGCTTAAATCAAGGGAATCACTTCCATCGACATAAATCATAGACAGTAACAAATATCAATCTATATTGCTTCCAGCACGATAATGACCCAAAGCACAAAAACAAGTCAACAAAGGAATAGTTTCAGAAGAAGAAAAATTAACATTTTGGAAAGGCCCAGATTTAAATCCTTTTGACAATTTGTGGAATGAAGGCTGTGCACAGAAGATCCTTTCAGATTTTGATACATCTGGAGCATTTTTGCAAGGAAGAGTGGAAAATTAATTGCCAAATCAGATGCGCTAAGCTGGTAGACTATTACTCAAAAAGACTGAGCGCAGTATTACAAGCAAAGTGTGCTTTAACAATGAGGTAGTTAACAGGAGAATTTAGTTAACCAGTATTTTTATTCTTTTTATATCCATTGTACAGGTGCACTATGTAGGCATACAGTCACTGTCTATAGACCATCTTTTGCTATGCCTTAATTAGCATTTAAAAAAAACTGTCTCATTTGTTCATAGTATACTATCCTTCCCAACGGTGTTTTTTACACTGACAGTGCTCTTAGTTCCTGAACTAGTGAACCAGTATAAGGATGTGTTTATTGATGGAGATTTTTACCACCAAGAAGTCTGGATTCTATCAATGTTCAAATTAGAAACTCCCCAAACCCTACACCCCTTTCCAATTCCTGGAAAGACGGAAAACAAGCAACACTTAAAAACATTATACATTACAGTGAATTTAAAGATCTGGGACTTGCCAGAAAAGCTAAGACAGGAATATCCAAGCTTTAAATACGGTAGAGTTCTATAATAACAAAACAGAAAAAGTCAACAAATGACATCACAGCCTTATATTCTATGCAGTCATGCAGTTACATCTGTGTACATCTTTATACAGCTGTGTGAGCTTCTTACATCTTCAGCTGACTCCAGTGTGGCCCAGCATTGATCATCATCGCCAACAACAAAAAGTAGAGGACATCTTATCTGGCCAACCTGTGTGTTTTACAGTACAATGCCTCATTATGAGCTAACATACGTCACAAAGAGTGTACAAATACAGAGTCACAAACTAACATACACACCCAGATTCAAGAGTATTATGGAATAAATAAAATATCAGCTAAAGGATGAGTAAGATGCTATAAATCTGAAAAGTAGGATGCTACAAAAATGCAGGAGAAAGGTTCTTACATCCACTTTCTTGGCTGGATCTGTTGTGATGGGCAAAAGAAGGTCTCTCCAGATGACCTCATTGTCCTTTATCCGTACTTTATGAGACATCCTAAAAATAATTTAAATATTTTAAATTAATAGTTATTTTCAGGTGCAATACATCAGTACACAATTTTAACCACTCCAAATCATAATTACACTTCCAACAATTCTTAACTACTGCATATTTAAAATTACAACAAACGGTCAATAACATGAAACCACCAGGGTCTATTAAAGCTATATGACAGAGAGAACATCTGTGTGACCATGGGTGTGTCCACTCCTATGTAAAAAACAGAAGATTTGTGAAATTCAGAATTTAGAAGTCAAAGTTCCCTTCGAGTAAAAGGCCAGATTTAAGCTCAGAAACTAGAGTCTTGCGTTTTCTTTAAAAAGATTTCTGATCATATTTAGTCTCAGCTTTCATAATGTACTAACATTATTGCAAAACTCAAACAACAAAGTCTCAAACATAGGAAAAGTTTGAAATATTTCAAAAGCCATATTTAGTTGTCACAGTTGCTGAGGTACGTTTTCTTCTCCATCTCTTTGTCTCCCTTCCTCTTCTATTATATTTTGTAGCAAAGAAAGGCTTGAATGAACAGCTGTGGGTCAATGAATGATGCAATTGGTTCACTGGTGCATTAGGACATGTGTACACTTGTGCTGTATATCAGCACAAATAGTAGTGTTGTTTAATAAATAAAAAAATGTTCTCAACTATTTGTATATTATCCTGACATGTATTGTTGTATCTCTTTTTTTTAAAATTTCATTTATTTTAAAAAGCAATATTGTAATTATTTAAGCAAATAACATCTAAAATCTGAACTACAGAGATAATATTGGTGTGTACTGGAAAGTCAGAGCTGGAAAAGAGCTTTGAAATCTTTGATGGAGCAGCTTACATTATTTCACATTATTTCAAGTGCATTTACCTGCTTAATTCCGAATAGACTTCAGAGAAAGAATTACGAACAGGAGTGGCGTGACTGCCGCTGATGCATATACAACATTGGGGCTGCAACAAAATCACAAGTGTGACAGTGTTTGAAATCCTTATTTAGGAGATAACACAGACAGTAAGAAAGAATATTTTCTCACGGTAATGATTCCCTGATCTGAAGAAATGCAAAAGTCCTAATATTTACATTACAGCTTCACTTATTCTTTCTTTTCAACAACCTGAATTCCAGAAAAGTTGGGACGTTCTTTAAAGTTGAATAAAATGAAAACTAAAAGACTTTCAAATCACTTGAGCCAATATTTTATTCACAACAGAACATAGATAACATAAC
>JAQMYM010005211.1:0-10000 GCA_030014255.1 Parauchenoglanis ngamensis
ATTCACACCTATGGGCAATTTAGAGTAGCCAGTTGACCTAATCTGCATGTCTTTGGACTGTGGGAGGAAACCGGAGTTCCCGGAGAAAACCCACGCATGCACGGGGAGAACATGCAAACTCCACACAGAAAGGCACCCTGGGTGACCCGGGAATAGAACCCAGGACCTTCTTGCTGTGAGGCGACAGTGCTAACCACCGCACCACCGTGCCGCTTGCTAGCAGTCAAAATAGGACAAAATGTCTTCAGGAATGGGATGGCTTTTTAGCAGAAACCACTTCATCTTAAGCACATTTAAGTAATCATCAGCTCTGATTCAGATTCCTCTTTATCTTTTTATTTCTCCTTTGTTCCAGGTCAGGGAATGAAGTTTAATGAAAGCCTGTACAAATCAGTTTCGTATCCTAAACCATTAAACCAGTTAAATCACTCATTTCTACACCCCCACACATACAGACGCGAGCTTCAAAGAGAATGTTAAGTGCATGAACACCTCAGAGACGACACAGCGCAGTGGAAAAGTCAGCATGGGGCTGGAGTCGCGTGCCTCGCCCAAATTCAGGATGAACCCTCTGACTCTCTGAACCGGCAATTCCAGGAACTTTCACTCCACACAGTTTGTTATGTGATCAGATTACTGTTCAGCACTACATTCATAATGACCTGGACGGACCTGCCCACTTGACAGCCCCAAAGGAAATGTTACTGGTTATAGTAAACAATCCAAAGGAGATAAACACAGTTTTGACACATGAGAAAGGCATGCGTGCAAGAGGAGTAGGCTATAACATCCCTCAGCAATCTTTTTTACTTTTAAATGAAACTAATATGAGCAAAAAATGCATGTATTTTGAATTTATCGTAATTTACGTCAATGGTTAATCCCAGTGTAATTCCCAGAAATACACTCTTTAATTAGTGCTGCTTGAGAGAATACTCTTAGTGTGGTACTAAACCTTGTGGGGCTTCTATAAATAGCTCATTCATTCAAAGTGGAAGATTCTTTAAATGATGATGCTATGAAGATACAAGTTTAAGGAGCTTACTTTGTCCTGAATGACCCAGAGAGGTTAAAAGTCCCAAAAATGGATTGACATTATTATTATTATTATTGTTATTATTATTATTATTATTATTATTATTATTATATGCAGAAATAAAAAATACAGGCAAATAGTTTTGGATCATGGCTGCTTCAAACTTGACAGGACTTGACTGGACCTGAAAAAATTAAGTACCACTCCATTCGAGCATCAAAACTTGCGCAACACACTAAAGTACTCAGTGTACTCAGAGTGAGGTCCTCTGAGTAAAAGCATAACCAGCTGGTCGGTAATTTTTTTTTTTGTTGTTACAGTGGTGAAAATCACAACACACCACTAGCCAAGTTATTACATTTATTCTTGAGTTCTTATAGCAATTACCTACTCATTCTAACTGAAAGGGTTTCATCAAAAACTCAATAACTGAAGAAAAAACCTAGACCTAAAACTAATATCAACTTGGAATAAATGTGTTTTATGACATAAAAAGTTCCAAGATACCAAAATATAATAAATATTTTCAATACTGGCATCAACTGGCTACTCAAAATTGACCAGTGGTGTGAAAGGTTGTGCGTCTCTGCGTTAGCCCTGCTATACAAATATCTTCTGCTTGTAAAGCTTCTTTGAGTCCCTGAAAAGCCCTCTATAAATAAAAATTATTATTATTGTTGTTGATGTTGTTGTTGTTGTTTTTATCATTATTATTATTATTATTATTATTATTATTATTATTATTATTATTATAAATATATACACTCCCCAGGGTGTACTGCACCTTTTGCCCAAAGTCAGCTGGGACTGGCTCCAGCTTCCCCGGGAACCTGATAAATAAGCATAATGGATGGCTGGATAGACTATATGTGGAATTTATTTTACAGTTAAGGGGGAATCTTGCTGTGAAAAGTTTGTGAACAACTGCCAAAGTATATTAAATCTGAATAACTTATAAAGAGCAACTTGACTTTTTTTGTGATATGGCCGATGTGTATATTGAATGAATGACAGCCTTGTTTATTAGATTTAGATGCTATTTGCTGTTTATATAGCATATATAGACAATAAATAAAAGAGGTTATCCTATAGGGGGTGGTTTATAATTGTAACGCGCTCAATTTTGAGCTCTAATGCTTGTTCCACTAACCCACATTCTCACTTTAAACTGCCCTGAACCCTGGACTGGGTGATCCCATAATAACGGATATACAGTAGGATACACTTGGCAAACCAACACCATAAATATGACTGTATACAGATATTCCACAGACTGCTACACTGTGACTGGCTCCCAAAGCACATAAACTACTAATGTTTTAATCCAAATATAACGCTTTTAGTGTCATTCTGGGGGTCTATGTCCAAATCCGCATACTATCCCATACTATCTAGTACAGTAATATGTGGGTTGGGACGCAGCCCTGATTCCCCGTAGACATTAAAGCCACCTTACGTTTGCTTTAAGGCAGAAATAAAAGCTCATCCAGAGCCTTACCGTAGAGATACGTGGAGTTCCGGTTCG
Source organism: Parauchenoglanis ngamensis (assembly GCA_030014255.1). Lineage (NCBI taxonomy): Eukaryota > Metazoa > Chordata > Actinopteri > Siluriformes > Auchenoglanididae > Parauchenoglanis > Parauchenoglanis ngamensis. The sequence continues at coordinate 2,562 of JAQMYM010005211.1, forward strand.
TGGAAGCACGCACGCAGCGGGTCCGGTGTGCAGTGAGCGAGCACGCGCTCCTGGGTTTGTGGACGGAGTTGCTGTTGACGGAGGAGAAGGAGGAGGATTCCTGCTCGCGCGCGGATCTACTCCTCCGTTATCAGCGCGGACGGTTCGGGGTTTCAGCGGGTGTTTTGAAGGCGCGCCCAGTGAGCACGCGCCCCCTGGCGGAAACGCACGCGCACAACCGAGGCACGTACCAGGACGTGGCTACGAGTCTCAGTTACAAGTAGATCATTCATTCTTCGTTCTTTCTTTCATCATCCGGACCACAGGTGGCTCAGTGGTTAATGTCAGAAGGCCTGTGACCTGTTGGAGCCTTAAGCAAGGCCCCAAAAAAGTAAATGAAACACTGAAATAAATTAATCAAAACCTCTCTGATCCAGTATCATGGTTGATCATGTGCTCTGACCCCTGCAGCTTCCTGACAAGCTGGGAAATGCAAAGAAAGAATTTCACTGTACTGTGATGTCTATGTGACAAATAAAGGCGTTGATATTTTCTAACTGCTTTATCCTGATCAGGGTGGAGGTAAATCCTGTCCACGGGGTGGGAATAAATCCTGGATGGGACAGCATTCCATCTCATAATAGTTATGCTAGTAGTAATACTTCTACTACTTCTACTACCATTATTGTTGTTGTTGTTGTTGTTGTTGTCACAACTGTCATTCTATTCGTGTTAGTATTCCGAGGATAGGCTCCAAATCCACCACAATGCTGATCAGGATATAGTGGTTACTGAAGATGAATGAATGAATGAGTGAATGAAAAAACAAATGATGATGATGATTCATCCTCATCTGGTTTGCAGTGCATCTCACACACACACACACACACACACACACACACACATACATATTCTCACATGGAGCAAATTAGGGTCGCCAGTCCACCAACCCTTATATTCATGGGGAGGTGTGAGCAAACCAAAGAACCTGGTGGAAACCAACAAGGAAATAGGGAGAACATGTGAAACAGATATTAACCTGAGTTCAGGATTGAACCAGGGATGATAATAATAATAACTAGATGACGAAGAAGAAGATGAAATTATTATTATTATTATTATTATTATTATTATTATTATTATTATTATTATAACAGAAAGAGAAGAGCTAAGAACACAATACACAACATACAACTAAGTGCAAAACGTTTTTTAGTGATTCTCAGATGTGACATAAGTAGTTTTGAATAATTTTACTGCTCACCTGTTACATATCCTCTGCACAGCTTTCACATCCTCAGATGTAAAACCCTCAATCTTCCTAATATGTCAGTTATAACTCTGCCAGAGTTCTTGGCCAATCTTTGTCCATTCATTCGTCTAGCCATTTAATAACTGTAATAACTATGTCAAGATGTCACCCTTCACATCAGGTCTGGGGAATGAGAGGGTCATGGCAAACTTTGTCCTCTTTCTTCTGAATCTTTTCAAGCTACAGTACTGTTTGATCAAATATAAGTGTACACATTTACAATGTATACGATGTGACAAAGCTTGCAGTGATTCTATTTAGGGCAAATCTATATTTTTTGTGTTTTTCCATGTGTTATTGCTGTCATTCAAAAGTGTCCAAAGTGGCACCCGCTGGACATCATGAGCACATACAACTTTTATTCTCTCAGCTATTTATTGTCCACAACTTCTTCTCCACTTTAGGGTTGTTGGTTATATGCTGTGAGAACTGAATAAATAGTAAGAGTTCACACACACTCTCTCACATAAAATCAGTTTACAGTGTCCAATTCACCTACAGGTATGACTTTAGGATGTGGGTGCAATCAAGATCACACACAGACACAAGGAGAACCATGTGCACACAGGGAGAAGATATGAGGCTACGTAACGAGAGTAACTAGAACTCTGGGGTCAACTCCAGACCCTGAAGTTGTATGAAAAAAAAGGCGACTAAAGTATTGCACCTAGCTTTAGTATTGCACCTGATCATTTGGCCATGGTGCAAAGACACACATCACCTTTCCTGGGGCCTAAATGTGTCTGGTTTATCACCATGGGGATTTATAGCATTATTAAAATGCTCAGCACAGGACTTTGGACTAGAATAGCTCCCTCTAAAAATAGTTTCCATATCACAAGGCACAAAATGGTGTCAATTTTAAACATATAGACATTTTCTTTTCTTCAATAATCTCATCTAAAGCCAAAGAAAAGACTGAAAGATATAATTCTAGTAGAGCTGAAATGGTATTAGTTGGTTCAATATACAAATACTGATTAAAGTCATAGGAATAAAGCTATTAGAAAATATGCAACATATCCAGATCATGTGTTTATTTCTGGCATGCAACAAGGAAATGACATGGAACATATGCCATTCCCTTTTTCATGTTTATAAAGCAAAATACAAATGCCATGACAACTGCCGTTGCTCCCAGTCCAAAAGTCCAATTATTTTATTGCACTTTGGGGGTGAAGGCTGTATTTACTGTTGCCGCTGATCTGGAAACAGTTTTCCCTGCTCTTACTCCTGTTGTTATTAATTCCGAGAGAACCACTGAACAGGTCTGGGATCAGAAAACTTCAACATTATGACAGTCTAACATAACGATGACGTACAGTGACTCTTGTCCTCTGCCTTCTCCACCCAGTGCTGTAGTTCCCTGTTACGAGTGCTAGGAATAGTCTTTTTCATATCTGCAGCTGGGAAACAGGTCTGGACTACTACCGTGGGACAAATATTTAAGACTGAGAACCGAGAGAACACACAGCAGAACCATGCCATCGGCTGAAAAGATTTTGTACTACCTGTCCAGTGCAATGTTAAGCGCAATCGGTGTGGCCGTCCTGGGTTATGGGATGTCAGCAGAGTGGGTTTCCTCCACCATGGCCTGCTCACCTTCAGGTAATGATTTGTTCAACGGATCTGCAACCATCAACATGGGGCTGTTCAACGGCATAGAGCTCAAAGATTCCTGCCCACGGATTACCATTGGTGAAAAACTATTCACAGGTAAGCTTTGGGAATGTTTGTGAAGATTTCTATGTAATGATCTAAAAAGGTTCAGATAACTGTGAGAATATTAGTGAATTAGAGAATATTACTTTTTATGTATAAAAAAAGAACACATATAGCTGGTTGAATTATATAATTTATAATAACGTATAGTATTTAATTTATTTATAGCATTTAAATTTCAGATTTCAGAATTTTTCCCTTCTAACACAAGATATTTAAAAAAAAAAAAAAAACACTCATGATATATGAGAGATTTAAGAGTGGAGTACCATTTAACATTTAGACTAATTAAAAACAGTCAAATAACCTGAAGAATTTGCCAGAATCTTCTTTATAGGAAGATCAAAAATATGTGTTTGGTGGGTTAAAGTGGATTTTTTATTTTTATTCCTATTTATTTATTTGTTTGCTTGTTTTAAAATGGCACAATATAAAATGTAAACTTTAATTATGAATGCTTTTTGTACACATTATTTTGATCACATGCCACAATGAGTGTACTACAAGTGCATAAACATTACTCATTTCCAATTGTAGACTTTAAGCCCATAACCTTTAACAGCACATACGTTTTCTTTGGTGTCAGTGAAGACATTCTAGATACTTAATAACAGTGTTATTTGATATTTAATATACATATGATATATTTAAATATGTGTCATTATTTAACCACCATGATAATTATCATTAATATAAAACCTTTTATGTGCCAGTGTTTGCTATGATGGGTGATGTAGGGGGCGCTGGAGTAGCCTTACATGCCATGGTGGTTGTTCTGCTGGTCTTTGCTCTGGTGGCCTCTGCAGGTAGCATACTCATCACTCTCTACAACACCATCAGTAACCCATATGAAACCTACATGGGTCCCATTGGACTATACGTCTGCAGTGGATTAAGTGGTGAGAAATCACACACGCACACACATAAGATTCAATACATGCCTGGAGAAAAAAATTTTTTGTGTCTTTGACAAATTTCAAGAATAAATTTCAGGATAAGTAAGGAATAAGATACTAGAATAACAAGATAATAGAATAAGATAACAGTATGTTCCTTATTAACACAGCAGTTTACCAGCACTAACAATGTATTATTCAGCAAAGTTTATAGTTACCTTTAGTGATGTGGAACATCCATGAAACAAGTCAGTTCCTGTTAGCATTTCCATTATAAGCAGTCATTTGTTCACCAGATCACTTTTTCTCTCCTGTAAAGGTAATAAGACAAAAAAGGTCGCTATTTTTAATGTTACAAAAACAATCTGCAATAATCCGGTAACATCCTAGGCTGTAGATCTTAAGCTGTAGCATGAAATTGAAGATATTTTGTCAAAGTATCTATATTTTAAATTCTTTCAACTGATCCATTCCGTTTTTGGAATGGTTATTCCATTGTAATGCCTTGGCCGTTTCACTTGAAGAAAATTAAAAATAGGCTATATTAAGGATATATATTAAAGATATATATAAAGGAAATATTTTGTTCAAAGCTTCCATCTATGACGTGTAGATAAAGAAAATGTTTGAGATGGGTTTCAAAGGGATCACTATCAGTGAATTTGCGGAGGTTATGCTGCACAGGGAGCTAGCAGGTAGTGGTCATGTCACATGCTTTCAAAACAAAAGCAACATATTGGACTCTGGGAAGTGTAAGCTGGCCCCTTTAAAGTTGACCTCAGACTGTTTGAAAGTGCAGACTCCTTGCAAACTCCAAAAAATGCTAAATAATTGTTTCCTCTTTCCTGGCAGAAAACCTATTTTTTTAAAAACCCTATTTTTTAAAATACATTTATTAGGTCCATCCAAGTTCTTGCGTTTCTATACATGGTTTCTATAGAAACAATAACAGAGTAAGCACATCAATATAAACTTGTGATCTGAATCACAGCTCGCACTATTTTCAGAGCTGCTGTTACTGACTTACCATCATTCCAGTGCTGGTATGCTTCTTGTTGTATGATCAGTGCTTAGCTCTATTAATAATATAAGTAATATAAAGTCTGTATGAATCTCACTATCTCATTTTTCTTTTATATAGCATGCTTGGCGTTTTTAGCGATGGTCCTGTACTTGATTAATCTGCTTGGGATCAGCATAGTAAAGGAGATGCTGCTTCTAGAATCGGGCCTAATTCTGAAGGGCGAGGTCGTGACATTCCTGGTTGGCTTTTTTATGATTCTGCCGTATATTGCCGTTAACCTGCTCTCCATACTTCTGGTGTATCTATATGCACATGCGGCCTACAGGCAACGCCAAGAACAGCAGAAACCCACGGAGGACGCACCCAAAGAGATTCTGATGTACTAAAGCGGAGAGGAGACTATCCATAAGTCTATATGATCGAAGACGTGCACACATGATTCTGTGGTTCTGCAGTAGGTATATTAGACACGAAGATCAGTGACATTTTTCTAACTAGGGTACATTTGCAGTGTGACCAGTAGAAATACCGCAGGACAGATGTTTTGGATGAATAACAACACAAAATTCATTTCATTCTTCTTTTCTGCCTTCCTAAGTACTAAAAGCATTCTTGTTATATTGTTCTCTGTCCTAAGCATTTGTTATAACTGATGGCCTTCAAATATTCTCAAAAATGTATGAATCTGTATACATGTTTTCTATAGATGTAGGTTAGCTTCCAGGTAAATACTTCCCTTAAACTGTATGAGACAAAGATTGTACATATTAACACCTCCTCACACTTATCACCTTTGTAAATACAGCCATAATTATTTATTGGTACCAAAGATTTCGCTCTGATTATATTATTCCAGATACCATTGTTACTTAATATTAATCCTTTCATGCCGTGTTGGATTCTGATTAGGAAAATACATTCCAGTGCCTACATGCCTGTCTATTTTTTTTTAAATTGCTGTCTGGCCATCATTCTGCCTTTGCTGACTGTTAATCATTTATATATAGATTGGTAAACTATTTGGCTGTATTTTAAAGAACATGCAGCTAATTTACAAGTTTCCATTCTTCACTGGAAGTTCACAATTTGAACTTTCCACTTTTTTCCCCTGATATCCAACTCCTTTTGTTGTCATTTTGACACATAGACTTCGAGTTAATCAGTTTTGTCATGGATTACTTTTACTTCTGTCCTAGTGAGGTTTTACTGTTTTTAAGGTATATAATACAACAATGTTTTGTCACTAGGTGGCAGAAGTGTGTTTCATTTATTGTTTCATTTTTTTCTAGTCTACATAAGCATTTTACAGTTAATTTCATGGAATTCCTCAGTGCATTTGTGTCTACACATTCACTTTTTAAGAGGTGTTATGTTTGTGTGAGCACATAACCCACTAAAATGTTTGCTGACAAATATAGAAATTGGATCCATTTCCATGATCCTCTCTCAAGAAATTCCCTTTTGTTCCAAACTACGTATCCTTGGCCTACACTCTAAAATATTACCAAAAACTGAAGACAACTTGTTGGAAATATGCTCATTTTAAGATAGATGCCTGATTAGGATATCCTGGAAGAAAATACTGTGTGTGGACTAATGAAGAGGATAACATACAGTGGGGTCCAAAAGTCTGAAACGTGCAAAAGTGAAAATGCCTCTGTTTGACATTCTTTTTCAATTTAACACAAAGATTTTCAGTCCAAATGATATTATCAGCAATAACCTCTTTGAAAAGTAGTATCTTAGAAAAATGTATATGAATTTCTTCGTATTTTGTTACGTTCCCTTTTTTTGCTTTAACAACAGTGCGCACTCAAGCTGATATGGACGCCACAAGTATGTGCGAAAATTGATGATTCGTGTTTGATTAAATCCATCGGGACGTCATATGAACATGTGCTTCAGTAGAAGGGATAAGAATCACAGAATATCTGACCTTTTGTACAAAACAGTTAACATGATCAATATCATGTCACATCTCAGCTATTACAAGATATTTCCATTAATTTTCAAAATTCTAAAACTTTGTGTTTATTTCCAGTTTTGCAGCTAAAAAATCACAGATTTTCAAAGTGGTCTCAGACTTTTGGAACTATATATATACACGATAAAATGTGAAAGTATTGTATAAAACATGAGGAACATTTTTGGAATTAATGAAGGAGACAGAATGTGGGACACATTCCTGATATTCCCGTTATGTTTGTATGGTTGTATGTACTTGAGAAGGGGAGTTTATTTTTTATTTCTAAATAGCAATCAATATTTATATTTCTGTTCTTTAACACCTGAATGCACTGCGATTGTACATGATTTTACACAGTATAGGTTGGAGGTTTTGGATGGGAGCAGGCCTGAGATTTGCATTTTGATTGTATAAAATGTTTAACTTAATAAATAAATAATAAATAAAAGATGGGTTTTTTTTAAGAAAAAAACATAGAGTGTTGAAATATTTTAACATTTCTTGCTCAACAGATGTTGCTATTAAAGTGGCCTGTTAGTG
>JAQMYM010005212.1:0-10997 GCA_030014255.1 Parauchenoglanis ngamensis
CCAGCCTCTTTTAAAGTCATAAAAATAAAGAAATAATTGAATTAGAAGGTGTGTCCAAACTTTTGACCGGTAGTGTACATGGAAGCTTTAAACAAAATACGCCTTATCTTTCTTTTCCTCCACAAGAATAACTGTACAAAAGTGGAATGGATAGGTCGAAGATACCTTACAGACAAAATATGTTCACCTTCATGTAATATCCATGGCCTAGGATGTTGCTGAATTGTTGTGGATTGTTGTGGGTTGTTTTAGGAATATCGTTACCCTTTAAACATGACAACTCTCTTTGGCACAGAGGATTCTGGGAAGGGTGAGCCGGGCCCTTTAATGCCTACCTGTGCTTTGATTATGATTTCTGTTTTGCCTGTAATAAAGAACATGCATTATGGAATACAAATTCAAGTTTCCTTTAATCTAGCTTTAGAACTTGATATGCAATTTCACAATAAAGCACCAACAAATTCCAAGTTTATTCCCACTGAGACATGTTTACCTATTATTTTAACAAATTGCCGTATTTACGCTACTTGCTTAATGCATACATTCCAGACGTGGTCCGATTAAGTGTGAATAAAATAAAATAAGAAAGCAGATTCACTTGCAGTGATAAAGTCCAGTCCTTTGAATTTGCATTCTGCTGTCAGTTCTGACTTCGTGCCTCTGCCTAATATGGCAACGGCAGTAAAGTGCTTAAGGCTCCGGGTTACTGATCAGAAGGTTTAAGCTCCAGCATGGCTACGCTCGAGGGCTGCAGATAGGATTCCTATTGGATCCTAAATACTGTAATGTGTGTGTTTGTATATACAGGGTGTGCCAAAGGTCTGGATCCATATTATTTATTTAAACACAGATATTACAACTTTCCAATCTTCCAATCACTAGCGCAGAACTTCTGAACTACTAAACCACTGAGCCATTCTAAGTGATTTACGTTGCTTCATGTTGCTTTAGCAGTTAAGATGCTTTTAATTTTATATTCTTTTTTTACACTAGACTATTTGTGTAAATAATAGGCAATTCCTGAATATCAACTTCCCTCCATAACTGAGTGATTCATCATCCACAGGTCTTCTCCTCAGCTGAGCAGTATTCTTGGAAGAACACGTTGAATCATCAGGGTTGCCCAGTCGGTGCCAGGAAGTGCATTACATGTTCTACCGGATAATTGTTTTATTTCATAACAGACTGTCTCATCTCATTACATCGCCTGATTCAACTTTCTTGCACTAAGTGTCCTCGTGCGTCTTGGTTTCATGCAGTAATAATAAAGTTTTTACTTTTCTACTCAGATCGTTACCTGTAGTGGTAAAGCCTAAGCCGAAGCGTTGACCTTTTAAAGACCTTTTTAAGCTGTAACTCAAACAAAACTTAACTACTTTTTGTTTGTCTGTTTGTTTGTTTAATTAGCCTGTTATAATCCCAATTGTTTTAAAGTTGTGAATATTTATTTATTTGTTTGTTTGCTGATGTGTTTGTTTATGTTGCTGTCATGGTTATGTTTGTACTTTGTGTACTTTTATTTATTTATGTGTAAATTTGTCTCTTTAAATGCTTTGTTTGTTTAACCCCAATGTGTTTATGTTTTAAATTAATGAATTAATTTGTTTGTTTGTTTAATGCATTCCCTATTATTATTATTATTATTATTATTATTATTATTACTGTTGTTGTTGCTATCTTTACATCTGTAATTTGTTTTCTTTTTAATTACTGTTGTATATTTTGTTTCTGTTGTTGTCCCCCAACCCTCAAAGTCTTTTGGTTTCATCTTTCTTTCTTTATATATTTGTAAAAAAAAATTAAATTGTAGTTTTTGTTGTTGTTGCTACCTTTACTTTTCTAATTTGTTTTCTTTTTATTTATTTCTTTGTTGGCTTGTTCCGCACTGTGTTTAGGTTCCCACTGTGTGTCTAAGTTTGTTTTTGTTCACTCTTGTCTTAATTTAACTACGTGTTTTGTGCAAAGCTTGTGATGCATCGCTGAAAGGCTGCCTACTTCATTCCTTCATTCCAGCTTTGATAGCATACATCCTGAATAATTTGTCTTTCATGTGTGAAGTTGGTCGACTGCTGGTGCTTAAATCTAATCTAAGTCCTTATCTCTTCCCGGCCCTGATAAAGGTCAGGCTACATTACAGCAGTTGTTATCTAAGCTTTATTCTTCAGGTCTGAGACGTTTAGTATTCCTCGACTGTATTTAATATGTGAAGATCAAAGTAAAATGTTTGCGATCAAACAATTTGAGAGAAACTAAGAGCTGAATTCGGAATGGCACATCCTTTTACTGACTGCTAATGTCCTCCTCAGACACAGTGCACTCACACTCAGACGCTTTATGAGAAAATAATGAAATTTTCTCATATGAGCTCCCTAATTAGCTTTAATCCATTTGCCTATGCTGTATAGTGTATATTACTCCTGACTACATGGAGAAATTAGTTCCGGCCAATCAAAGATACAGCTTTCTACAAAGAAGCTAATTTGGGGGTTTTAGTTGTAAACATTATTATTAATAATATTATTATTATTATTATTGGCCATTACTATCTTTTATGTTATATTCAATTATCTTATAATATTCTTTCTCTTGCTCACTATATATATATATATATATATATATATATATATATATCAGAATCTACAGCGAGGACATCGGGATGTCATTCAGACTGGCTAAATGCAGACACATGGAGGCTAAGAGAGGGAAGATGATCAGGACTGAGGGTGTGGAGTTACCAGAGGCCAAAATAGCAGATATACAGTACCTTGTACCTTGGTATCCTACAGGCCAACGGGAATCAGGATGACTCTACGAACAACAGACAGAAGGGTGATGAGGATTAGTGAGTGTCAGAATGGAACAAGAAACATCTGTGAATACATCAAGAAGATGGCCCACCAAGGACGAACTGATGAAAGAGTGTCTCAGGCAGCAGAAGACAGAAGATGACGAGGAGGATGAGAAAGCATCGTGGAAGACCAAGCCCCTCCGTGGAATGTACCTCCGGCACATAGCGGAAGCGGCTGACATCAGGAAATCCTACCAGTGGCTGGAAAAAGTAGGCCTGAAGGACAGCACCGAGGCTCTGATCATGGCAGCACAAGAACAGGCCCTAAGCAGCAGATCTGTAGAGGCAGGGGTCTACCACAGTAGGCACGTCTCAATGTGCAGGCTGCGCAAAGATGCCCCTGAGACTGTAGTGATAGATGTGGCAATCCCATCTGACAGTAACATCAGGAAGAAGGAGTAAAAATAAAATTTTTACTTTAATTTTATTTTTTTATTTATTCATTATTTATTTTTATTTGTTTTTTGGGGTGTAGTTTATGAAGTTTATGAGAGGAAGCCCCACAAGCAAATCTCACAAGCAAATGTGTGTGTTACTGTGTGTCACAGTGTCAGGTACAGGTTACAGGAATGCTGATGGAAAACATTTTAAGCATGCAAGAGACTGAACATGACCTGATGTATATTCCTGTTGTTCCTAAGTCTTCTGCACAGTACTGGGTACATGGTACTGTTCAAATGTCTCAGGCAAAATGTTTTTAGGTAAAATGTTTTTGTATTGACTAATTAATTCAGAATTCAAAAAACACCCCCCCCCCCGGTAACAGGGGTAAAACAGGTAGTTTTGAATGAATGCCAATGAATAAATCCTCATTTAATTAATTAAAATAATTAATAAGTCTTTTAATAGCTTTATTGTGGACAGGACACTGCAGGATGAGAAAGTGCAAAGTCCTGGAGAGCCGCAACACTCACAGATAAGTATTTCCTACTCACAACTTTATCAAGCTCTTCATGAATCACATGTAAATGAACTAGACACCCTTATTTTATTATTTTGAATAGTAAATTTTTATCTAATTTTGTGTGACTAAAGGAAAATTCTCACTTGCACACAGAGGATGGAATTGGCTCCATGATCCATCAGGCATGCAGGTATATTCAGGCGCACCCAGCAGCAGGTAATCAGAAGGACACTGCACTGTGCAGATCGTGCTGTTGCCTCTGTAACAGCTCACAGTGCCACCATCAGGCACAGAGAGAGCCTTACACAACATGGCTACAGGAACAAGATCATTAAGTTTTATTTTGAAGATGTGGTAAATTTATTCAAAAAGGGGGCAATTGGAGGGCATTGAACAACTGTAATAAAAATATACATCTATAATTAATATCTACAATGTACTGTAATGTAATGCAGTTGTTCTAAATAATGTTATAATGTACACTGAATAGATGTTATAAAAGCTGTTTGGATTATCTACATTACCTTCCTCACACCTGGGACCAGTGAATCCTGGATTACACTTGCACGTGTAGTTTCCAATGTTCTCCACACACTCAGCGTGCTTGCTGCATGACCTCTCAAAACACGATGCTACACACAAACACAGACAAATAAGAAAATTTCTTTTCTTCAGATGGTATTAAACTGGATAAGCAAGCAATAGGAGGACTTTAACACTACATTTATTTACAATTATTTAAACACTACACAGCCACCTGTCCTTCTAACCACCTCACAAAGCTGGAGCAGGTTCTAAATGACAAGGCAGTTACATCTGGTTTATAGAACATACATATGTAACTAGCATTCTGTTTTACCCCTCCTAATAGCCAGGGACAGTGTGAAACACCTGGATAATGTGTGCCAACTGTGTCAGGTGGATCAGGACCCACCTTAGGAGTACCCAAAAAAATACTACTACAAAATATGACTACCACACACACACTATTGAGGAGAGTGACATCTGGAGAATCTGGAAAAAGTACACAGTTCCACCCAGGTAGCAGCATACAGACACCCTGGATTGTCACACCTCTAAATAAGGTCCATGAGCAGTAGATGCCTACAGTGGCATGTAACAGTAGGAGCTGGGAGCCTGTCTATAGACCAAGGTAATGATGTCCACCATCCAGTAGGCCAGCCTCTTCATAGACAAGTGTGCCCTATTGTCACTTGTGTTATTGCTCCCATAAACAGATGCCGCCTCTCCAGCCTCTTTCTTTCTCTCTTTGCAAAAATGCAGTCTACTGAGAATACATTAGGCATAAACTCCTCTGTCCTGAAGAATTTCCTGTACTATAAAACTTTGCAAAACACCCTGTTACAAAGCACTGACACTGAGACTGCTTTTATAAAGGTTTAATAATATCTCCTAAAAAATCACCAGCTCATTCTGATTATGATATACTTTGTTAAACACCACCACATAAAAAAGCATGTTTATTATTAGTCTTAAGCCCTCTTTGGACAGGATTAAATGTACTTGGGGTATTTCTTTTTTCACAGGTTCCACTCTGACTTTATTTTCATCCAAATCGGCCATGTGTTACTCCAGCCTCCTTAGAGTACTATAACAGGCCAAATTACCTATTGTTTTTCATTAAATGTCCATGATTTTCTGTGCAGATGTGATCTCACATTGGACAAAAAAGTTTGACTGCTGCTGCTTGCTGTTTTCAGTTTTGTAGCGTGTGTATGTGACCTGCTCCACATATTAAACACCTCCTGGGTGTTGAAAGGAAAAATGGATACTGTATAAAAGGCACTTTTATACTTTTACACATACACTACCTCGGAAAACATTTCAAGAGGAAACAGAAAATAGGATCATTAACAGTGACATCCTACAGGTTTATTTAAGGAGGCATTATAACGGCAGCTACAGAGCAATATAGGTATAAAGCATTACTTTATATTCACATATGCACAATATCATCACATGTTACTCTTCTATATATAATGACTTAATTGAATCACTGACATTTCTGTAAATATCTAATGGTGTCACGGCGTTCGCATCGTCGGGGCATGGTGAGACACAAGTGCAGGATAGGAGACAGAGGTAAAAGCACTACGGTGTTTATTTAAAACACACTAGGCAGAGGTACAAACATGGCAGGCAAAAGGGTAATCCACAATACAGAAACAGGTCAGTCAATCGGCAAACAGAATGTCAGAAGGTAATCCAGAAAGCAATAATCACAAACAGAAGGCAGAGTCCAAAACACAGAAAACAAACGCAGGTATAGAAACGCTCGACAAAGACAACATGGGGGCTAGCCTAATGATTCGCAGAGAAGTAGCAAAACTGAGGGTCCTTTTAAATACGGCTGAATAGACCATAAATGAGATACACCTGCCTCCTCTGATAGGCCTGGGAGCTGGGAGTATAGCGAGGAGCGGGTCATGACAGAACCCACCCCCAAAGCACACAGAGTGCCCAATGAGATTGCTTCTTGGGGGTCCTGACCCTGTAGGGGCAGGCCTATCGTTCATTTCTACCATGTCGAATTTTTGCCAAGATGAGGGCGTGGGTAGGAACTCAGGCAGGAACTCAGGCATAGAAGCTGGTTTGACTGGGCACAATGGAATAGGAGCAGGCTCGGTGAGCATGACTGGAACTTGAGCAGGCTCTGTAAGTTGCGCGACCGGAACTGGAGTACCGAAACAGGAACAGGCTCCGTGACTGGGACTGGAGCGGTAGTGGGTTCCATGACTTTTACAGTCTGTTTGACGTTTAGAGGAACAGTCTCTGTGACCTTGGCGAGAACAGTCTTTGAGGCTTGAGCTTTAACTGTTACTGGAATAGGGGCGAGAGCGAGCTTCGTGACTTGTACTCTCACTGCAACAAGATCAGGAGCAGACTCTGTGACTTGTGCTGTGAGTGCTACTGGAACACAAGAGGACTCAATGACAGGCCCTGAAGTTATGACAACGGCAGGTAGCCTGAACAGGAGCAGGATCAAGAACTTGAACAGTTCTCGATGCTTGGACCAGAATGGATGCTTTAGCTTGAGCTGGAACTGGTTCAGTAGCTTGGGCTGGAACGTGTTCAGTAGCTTGTACTTTCACAGGAACAGGCTCTGCGACTTGTACTCTCACTCGAACAGGGTCTGTGATCTGTACTGGAACAGGCTCTGTAACTTGTACTTGTACTGGAACAGGCACTGAGACTTGTACTGGAACAGGTGACGAGACTTGTACTGGAACAGACGCTGAGACTTGCATGGGAACAGTCTCTGTGGCCTTGACATTAACCGTCTCAGTGGCCTTGACGGAAGAGGGCTCTGGCTCAGTAACTTGGATAGGAGCGGGATCTGGCCTGGTGACTTGAACAGGAATAAGCTCCATGTGAGCGATAGTGGGTTGAACTGGAGCGGAAACAGGAACAGGCTCCTTGTGAGTGACTTCGGCTGAAACGGAAGCGGGAACAGGAACAGGCTCCTAGTGAGCGACTTCGGCTGAAACAGGAGCGGAACTAGGAACTGGAACAGGCTCCATGTGAGCGACTTTGACTGTAACTGGAGCGGGACTTGGAACAGGAACAGGCCCCATGTGAGCGACTTTGGCTGGGTCAGGAATAGGAGCAGGCTCTGGGAGAGCAACTGTGACAGGAGTGGCTTTTGACCCTTGTCAAAAGGGTTTTGGTTTTGGACTCTGGTGAGGACTTCGACTCTGGCGCAAACTTGGCACAGGGCTCTGGTGCGGACTTTGGTGTGGACTTTGGTGTGGTAACCTCCTTTTCGGACATTTGAGGGGGCTTAGGAGCGATAGCCTCTTCTTTGGCCATTTGAGGGAGCTTAGGAGTGGAAGCCTCTTTCTCGGTCATTTGAGGGAACTTGGGAGCGGTTGCCTCTTTCCTTGCCTCTGCAGGGGGCTCTGGAGTGGTTGCCTCCCTCTGGCTTCATAGAGCAACCCAAGCGCTTCACCAAAGTCTCTAGGATCCTGAAGATACAGGTGCTCCATGCTGATGGATTTTTCAGCAAACACACGTGCAGATTCTGTGAGCCAATGTATCATGCACCTTACCCATATGGGGTCAGAAAAGGGGTCAGGTCTAGGTGCCATCAAACTCTCCTGGAAAATTCGGCAGTGGAATAAGAAGACGCATGAAGGTTCCTTCACCCTATCGTACAGCTCTGGTGGCTCCATCTCCCACTGTTGCAGAAACAGGGTGGGCATGGTGGTCATACACCCATCCTGGATCGACGGAGAGCCTTCTGTGTCTCTGTTGTGGCAAAGCATTCTGTCACGGCGTTCGCATCGTCGGGGCATGGTGAGACACAAGTGCAGGATAGGAGACAGAGGTAAAAGCACTACGGTGTTTATTTAAAACACACTAGGCAGAGGTACAAACATGGCAGGCAAAAGGGTAATCCACAATACAGAAACAGGTCAGTCAATCGGCAAACAGAATGTCAGAAGGTAATCCAGAAAGCAGTAATCACAAACAGAAGAGTCCAAAACACAGAAAACAAACGCAGGTATAGAAACGCTTGACAAAGACAACACGGGGGCTAGCCTAATGATTCGCATGAGATGAATGAGTGAGAATACACCTGAATGAATGAGATATACCTGCCTCCACTGATATGCTTAATGGCTGTTAGCAGGTGCTCATGGGAACTGTAGTCCATGTGGTCTCCGTCAACATGCTGAAGTGCGCGCTTCCGCTTTGAGAGTGACGGAGATGGAGGAAACACCTCGTGCGTGGCCGAGACTTCACGGCGCGCTGTGCGTATAGCGAGGAGCGGGTCATGACAAATGATAAATGGTGATAAATTAACGTTGCAACTGATTAATTTTTTTATATTCAATCTGCTAATCATTTACAATTATTAATTTATTCACATTTAACAGCAGATATTTAAGGAATGGGCTGTGCGACAATCATCATACAATTAAAAATTGTAGTTATTTTATTATTCTGTTTGTTTGCAAGAGTTTGAACACTGAGGAGACATGTAAAAATATCACAGACATCCCCCTGATAACCTAATCCAATCAGAATATTGCTTAAGCAATAAGATTTTATGGCGTGTCTGCTGTACAAGTGTATGAGCTGTTACTACAGAAACAATAACATGCACATTAATGCAAATTATTAACTAATATAAACCTCTTGTTCATGTTACAGCTGGAAATACTGTTTGAACCCATGCTGTTTTAAAAAAATAATGCACACCTTCTGACTAATCTTATTTGAAAATACAGTCATACAATCATGAGGTGTCAGCTCAGGTCTTGTATTCGTATTTGTAGTCGGGAAATCACAAACCAAATCCTTTTACTATCAAAAAATTTCTTAATCATTACGATCTGAAGTACGTTGAGAGATCGTAATGATTACCAAATGTAATGAGAGATTGCCAGTAGAGGGTGACATGGGAGTGAATTTTCACTCCTGTCCTGTCTCGGTCACAAGTCAGAATAATAAAAAAATGTGTCCTGTCACATGCCGTTCCAATGTTATGTTATTTTTATTCATGCTAGAACTGGATATTTATATATAAAACTGACCTATTGTTATTATGATTCTGTTCCATAATCTATTGTTGACTGTTTTCCTGTCTCATCCCAGTCATGTGATGAATAGTGAAATTGACTCCTATCCTGCAGGAATCCCACAGGAATCCTGTAACCCACATGATTCTCGAAAAAATAGTTTCTAATTGCCAATACTGCTTACAAAGCAGTGAGGAAAAACTGCACAGTGAAAACCTGTAGAGACAATACAGCAGACAGCACTGTAGCTCTGGGCATATCTGTGGTTGAGATGCAGGATTAATGATGTGAAGGTTGTGAGTTCAAGTCCCTATACTGCCACTGTTGGTGCCTCAAGCAGGCCCTGGCCACATGAATAAAATAAAATGCCCTGAATAAGAATATCTTCCAAATGTAGGAAATGGAAATGTAAAAGCAGCGAGTGATTAGCTAATGTGTGTTAGCAATGCTATATAGGCAAAATGGACTTATAGTTAAGCTAACATTGGAAAGAAAATGATGGCACTGTATTGTGCACATGCACGGCAAAAAGCCAAGAAGTAGAAAGAAAAAGTTGCTGAAAAAATACCCAATCAAGCTTCAATATTTAACTTTGTTGGAATTTTTTGTGTGCACAAGGAGGTGTTTCAGATCTTAAGTGATCTTAGGAGATAATATTTAGGTGTTTCAGATGTCCCCTGGTGATTAGGGGGAGATCACCTAACAGAATGATATGCATTTACACTTAACCTTACCATTATAGCACAATGCATGCTTCTTACTGATGCACTTTTCATCATTCCACTTGCCATTGTTTTCATAATTATTAATGTATATTTCCACACAGTCCTCATCTTGCTTCTTGTTATTTGGTTCATTGTGAGCCCAGGATCCATTGCCCTCCAACATCTTTGCTGTCCCCTGCCAAGTCCACTTGCCCTCAGACTTTCTGAGTCCAATCCAATAGTAATCTTTTAACTTTCGGAGATTATCTTTAAGGTAGTTGTTCTCTTCTTCATTTAGAATAACCATAAGCCTCTGGGAGTGCTTTTCACACCATGCTTTGGCTTCTGTCCAGTTCATCTTCTCAGTGGAATATGTGTAGTTCCAGCTCATGACAAGCACTATGAAGTCATAGCAAATTAACAAATTTCAGATAAAATTATGATGACTGAGTGTTTAAAAATGGTGTACCAGTCAAAGGTTTGGACAGATTAGATAAATAGTTAATTAGATTATCTATTAATCCATTAATAATCCATAGTTATCTATTAATTAAAACAGTGGCAAGAAAAAATATGTGAACCTTTTGGAAGTTCGTGGTTTTCTGCATTAATTTGTCATAAAATGTGATCTGATCTTCATCTGAGTCAAGGGTATTGACAAATACAATGTGCCTAAAATACTAACACAAAAAAACTGTGATCTTTCATATCTTTATTGAGAAAAAACATAAAAATCTCAGAGTGCTAGTGGGAAAAGTAAGCGAACACTTGGAATTAATACCTCGTTGACCCCCCTTTGGCAGCAATGACAAATGTCAACCAGGCGCTTCCTGTAGCTGTGGATCAGACCTGCACATGGTTCAGGAGGAATTTTTGCCCATTCTTCCTGACAGAACTGCTTTAGCTCTGTCATATTCGTTGGATGTCTCATGTGTATGGCTCTCTTCAAGTCATTCCATAGCATCTCTATTGGGTTGAGGTCTGGGCTCTGACTT
>JAQMYM010005213.1:0-10994 GCA_030014255.1 Parauchenoglanis ngamensis
TATATATATATATATATGGTTGTGAAGGCCATATTGTATATTTTTGTACAAAATGTGCAGGCCTCTGTAATGTGCATTACTGTAACGACCCAAAGCACAAATCCAAAGTCAACAAAGAAATGGCTTCAGAAGAAGAAGATCAATATTTTGGAATGACACAATCAGATCTAAATCCTATCAAAATCCTGTGCAATGTCTTGAAGTGGTTTTGCACAGGGGATACTTTTGTACTTTTTATACATGTGGAGCAGAATAAAATTGCCAAATCAAGTTGGTAGACTCTTACCTAAAGGCTGAGTGCTGTTTAACACAGTAAAACGTGCTTTAACAAAGTATTAGTTAAGGGGTGTACACAATTTTGCAACTGGGTTAGAAAAAAGTTTCTTTTGTTCTAAATCAATTAAATTCAAATGACAAAGTGGTTAACTTGTCTATAGTCTTGCTTTGAGCCATTCACTAACAGAAAATACAGCACACAATCACTGTAGCACCCCTAAATGCACAAGTACTCATCCTTCAGCTTCTCTCATTTCCCACCAGTTGTGCTTGCGAGAAAGAAATTGCTTCATGCTACTCACTAGGATGAGGCACTAAGATGCATTTTAAGAGGCACTTACATCTGTAGACAGCATTTCACAAATCTAACTACTCGAAAACTACTGGCTGTAAAACATGGGGCTATACCTTCTTGACTTGAATGGACAGATCAAATATCTGTTGTCCAGCAAAATGATTTTGAACACAAAAAATCCAGTAGTGAAAAGGAGCAGCTCCTGCTGCACACCATGTCTACAGCTGTTCCTTCTCCAGGCATGCTAGATCTATACATTTGTCCCACACACACTTCTATCTTTTCTATGTTTAATTTTGAGTAATCAGACACTTTGAAAAGCTGTATACAGACAAAAGTGCTGCCTCTTAAAATGCTCAAATTCATCATCAGTGATTGCAAACTGAATTTGCTGCCATTGTTCACTATCTCACCAAAAGTTTTGAAACACTATTACATACACTCCCATATTCCTAACACGTAAGTATAGGCCTATGGTCTACTTGCACTCAGGGTTATGATGCATTTCTCTTTTGAAATTGTGTTTTTCTCAAGTTTCTGGTAGTATTGTTTACATTCATCAGTACTGTAGTTAATAATAATAAGAAGAAGAAGAAGAAGATGAAGAAGAAGAAGAAGAAGAAGACATTTTTCAATTTGTCAAAGAAAATCACACAAATTTAATGTATGTGACTAGAAACTAATATCATGGTTGGTATGCAGGTTCAGCTAAATAGATCCTGTTGGCAACAGCATAAGCTACATTACATTACATTGGTCTGTGGTAGTTCAGTGGTTAAGACATTGGACTAGTGTTCGGAAGGTCGCGAGTTCAAATCCCAGCACCGCCAAGCTGCCACAGCTAGGCTCTTGAGCAAGGCCCTTAACCTTCACTGCCCACTTGTATAAAAATAAGATGTATGTAAGTCAATCTGGATAAATGTAAATTACAGTGTAAATTAATGTTTGCTTGAGTGTTTCTGTTAATAGAAATCTTCTTACTTTCATAGTAGTGTATTTATGATGGAGCACACAGTTTGAAACCTTTCTCCAATTGCTAGAAGTGCTCTTACATGAACTAACATTGCCCTTCATCTTTAGGAGTCTTGCAGACCCTGCCTGTAAAATACCACAACTATGACTGTAGTGAATGAACCAGAAACACAGAATCCATAGTAAATATATATATATATTATATATAGTAAATATATAAATATTTCATGTTTGTCACAGTTAAATGTGTCAGATCATCAAACAAATTTAAATATTAGTCAAAGACAACACAAGTAAACACTAAATGTGGTTTTTAAGTGAAGGATTTTTTTATTAAACGAGGAAAAAACTCCAAACCTACATGGTTACAAAGTGATTGCCCCCCTGGTAAAACATGACTTAACAGTGGTTCAACAGTGGCACACCTGAGTTCAATATCTCTAGCCACACCCAGGCCTGATTACTGCCACACCTGTTCTCAATCAAGAAATCATTTAAATAAGACCTGCCTGACAAAGTGAAGTAGACCAAGAGATCCTCAAGAGCTAGACATCATGCTGAGATCCAAGGAAATTCAGGAACAAATGAGAATGAAAGTAATTGAGATCTATCAGTCTGGAAAAGGTTCTAAAGCCATTTCTAAAGCTTTGGGACTCCAGTGAACCACAGTGAGAGCCATTATCCACAAATGGCAAAAACATGGAACAGGGAACATGGAACCTTCCCAGGAGTGGCCGGCCGACCAAAATTACCCCAGGAGCGCAGAGACGATTCATCCAAGAGGTCACAAAAGACCCCACAACAACATCCAAAGAACTTCAGGCCTCACTTGCCTCTGTTAGGGTCAGTGTTCATGACTCCACCATAAGACAGAGACTGGGCAAAAAAGGCCTGCATGGCAGAGTGCCAAGACGAAAACCACTGCTGAGTAAAAAGAACATTAAGGCTCGTCTCAATTTTTTAGAAAACATCTTGATGATCCCCAAGGCTTTTGAGAAAATACTCTGTGGACTGACGAGACAAAAGTTGAACTTTTTGGAAGGTGTGTGTCCCATTACATCTGGCATAGAAATAACACCGCATTTCAGAAAAATGACATCATACCAACAGTAAAATATGGTGGTGGTAGTGTGATGGTCTGGGGTTGTTTTGCTGCTTCAGGACCTGGAAGACATGCTGTGATAAACAGAACCATGAATTTTGCTGTCTACCAAAAACTCCTGAAGGAGAATGTAAGGCCATCTGTCCGTTACCCCAAGCTGAAACGAACTTGGGTTCTGCAGCAGGACAATGATCCAAAACACACCAACAAGTCCACCTCTGATTGGCTGAAGAAAAACAAAATGAAGACTTTGGACTGGCCTAGTCAAAGTCCTGACCTGAATCCTATTGAGATGCTGTGGAATGACCTTAAAAAGGCGGTTCATGCTCGAAAACCCTCCAATGTGGCTGAACTACAACTATTCTGCAAAGATGAGTGGGCCAAAATTCCTCCACAGCGCTGTAAAAGACTCATTGCAAGTTATCACAAACGCTTGATTGCAGTTGTTGCTGCTAAGGGTGGCCCAACCAGTTATTAGGTTTAGGGGGCAATCACTTTGTCACACAGGGCCATGTAGGTCTGGATTTTTTTCCTCCCTTAATAATAAAATCCTTAACTTAAAAACCGCATTTTGTGTTTACTTGGGTTGTTTTTGACTAATATTTAAATTTGTTTGATGATCTGACACATTTAAGTGTGACAAACATTGAAAAAAATGAGAAACCAGGAAGGGGGCAAACACTTTTTCACACCCCTGTACATACTGTTTAAGTTGATCGCAGTTTCAGGAGCAATTCAGGTTTATAGTTCCCTGCATGCTGAACGTGTATAACTGTGTATGTTTCAAATAAACTTTTAAATCTTTGAATCTTATGGATAAATGTATATAAATCAAAATAAAATAAAGAGAAAAAAAAAATAAAATAAATGCATACACTTGAAAAAATTCTCGATATCAGATATTCAGTATTGAGTATACTTAAGCAGTAAAGCCCCTAAAATCTTTTGATCTTACTGAAATAAATAAACAGGTGTGCTGAATGTTAACCAGAATAAGATGTTGATAAAAACTTCATTAACAAAGTTCATAATTTTCAAAATTGTTGTAATGCACTTGCAAAGCAAAGCACTATCCTGCTATCTCTTGGATCTTCCAGGATCAAGAACTCAAAAAATGTAACTTAGAAACTCTGGTTCAGTGTGTTCTTTTGTAGATCTTGTTATTGGTTTGGCATCTATGAGGTTTTGTTTTGATATTCCACTCACATCACTCTTTTTTTATCCCTTTTCTGTCCATTTTCTCTCACAGACTTTGAATGAGAATACTTTTCAAACTGCTCCCCTAAATTCAGTTTTCATAACCTGGGCAATACTACTGAGCATGCCACCACTTCATCCCTCCATCAGTCCTGTTTCGGTTTCTTTTAATCCCTCGATTTTTCCCCCATTGACATCACTTCATTTTTTGAGGCTACTGGGCACTCTGTCTATCCTTCTATCAGTCCTGCTGTCTGTTTCTTTCATCCCTCACTTTTTTCCAATTGACTTCAATTCATCTTTCGATGCCTAACTGATCCTAGAGATGTTATGCTAGAAATTTAGTTGCAACTGTAAAATGTTTGGCCCACTGAGGAAAAGTGCTTGTATTTTTCTTTTTTGATATTCCACTCAGATCACTCTTTTTTTCTTTTTTTTTTTTTATCCCTTTTTCCATGCATTTTTTCCCCATAGAGTTTAAATGGGAAACTTTTTCAAACTGCTCCCATGTAATCAATTTCCAATATAATACCTCCAAACTTACTAGATATGATCTGGGCAATACTACTGAGCAATCCATGTATTCTCATCCCTCTACCACTCCTGCTAATATATCTATCTGTCTATCTATCTATCTATCTATCTATCTAAATTCTTTTGCTTTACAAGCACTAGTATTTCCTTTAGGAAATGCACATCTATTTACTTATTGATTTTACTATATTACGCTTACATTAGCAGGCTACATTTTCCAAGTTCATCATCTGTGCTTGTAGCATGCACTTGTTAGCTTATTAGGTAAAAAACTATTCAAAATTAAAAGAAAGTTTAGACATGTCAAGACACCATTACTCTGACTGCACTGATGAAAAGTTATTGTTTATAATAATAAAAATTACTCTCATTAATTAACTAAAGAACCACCGCTGCACTTTATATTAAAGACCAATATTAGAGCTGGGCGACTAGCGCAATGTGTAGCAGCGTCATCGCTTCTTCTCAAGGTCTGTGTGTCTGTGTGTACGTGTGTGTGTGTGTGTTGGGGGGGACTGTATAAATTCTGGCCACCAGAGAAAATGCATTAGCATTAAGTTAGCATACACCCACACAGTAATGATATCATGGTGCTGAGGGTGGAAGGTCAGTGGTGTTTGTAGGCGGAGTTACCGTTCCCCAAGGCCATCAATCAGAAGACACAGTGAGTCAGCATGGTGCCCATCTGACAGAAAGCCTTGGGCCTTGAAAACAATTATAACTCTGTGTGTGTGTGTGTGTGTGTGTGTGTGTGTGAGAGAGAGAGACAATCCTTTAATACAATCTGTTTATGTGTCACAAGGATCTCAAAGAAATATTAAAAGTATACTCCAGTGTTTTTAATTTTTTTTTGCTCTAATATCTGTCGCAACTATATATGCAGTGGAATAACAGCAAACCTGTTCACCCTAAAATCATTCTGAATTAAAGTCAAAGGCTGTTTGAAATTTTGTCAATAAACCAAGACTTCCATGAATTGTTCTGTTTAAAGTGTTTGTATATAAATGAATCTGTAAATGTGAAAATTTGAATCACTTTTTTTTTCAGAGACAGGAACTACTTTTTCTGTGGTGTATAGATACCACAAAACCTTCAGGAAAAAGAGAAAAATGAACTGGAACTACATATTACTGTACTGCTCCAAGGTTTGGAATCTACTAAGCACATATCCTGTGTGTTCACTGGGGTCGGGAGGTTAAAGGACACGTTCTCAGATAGATGGAGGTATAATGGGGTTTTTGGCTTGCAGCTTCTTGGCAGGGTTTGAACTGCTTCAGCATTTTTGTGATCTATTACCTTTATAAGGTGGCTGAGCTGGGTGGGGAAGCGCTCTTCCTCCAGGTCTTTCATCATGGTTTTCCCCCGAAACAGATCTATGGACATCCCGGGGGGCAGGAGACCCTGGTGCTGCTGCCACTTCAGAGACTGGAAGGGGCAGATGAAGATGAACAGCCTTTCGTACAGGAGTTACACCAAGTTATGACGTGTGATAAAGCGTGTCTTCACACTTCACTTACCAACATGGCTAATGATCCAAACTGCCTCAGAGCTTTGGTCTCCTGTAGCCTGTACAGAGCGGTCTCGCATAAACGACCCTGTTTGGAGAAGACACATGCTCAGTGGGGTGCAAAACCTCAGGCAGGACTATTTAAGGGAAAAAATTGTTCAATATTTGATTAATTTGCTAAGACCTATAGCCCTATTAGAGCTGGGTTGGTGTTTACTGGTGCATAATTTATAGGTTATGGATTTAACAGGCTGAGCCTGGTAACATTTTGCCTAAATTAGCACAGATATCTGGAACTGACACTCCTTCATGACCTGGATTGAAATGCCATAGCCTAGATCAATTAATCACGCCCTGCCCGGGTCCAACACACGATGGCCCAGTTTGACACATCAGGTCATACATTACGTCCAACACTTCAGAAGAATAACGAGACAAATGGATATATCATTAGGCAGGTTATAACATGAGGCTGAAGCTAATACAAACAGGGCCGCTGACACTAACAGCTCTGTAAAGAGAACGGCACTCACTGTGCTATTTAATGATCGTTACATTTTATTTACAGCTTTATTGATTTGCACCAGATTAAAGTCAGCGATGTTGTTGGATATCATTTACATTCTAGTACTGATTATAGATTAATTCAACTGATCCTGGTAATTAAAGGCACAAAGCTTCTGAGTAGACGAGAACCCACCTGTCCGAGCAGAGCCATGAGGCGAGAGGGAGGAACCACACTGACCTCTCCAGCCAACGCCTGAGCTATAGCCAGCCTGCGCTTCTCCTTACTGCTGCCTTCTGGGTAAACCTTCAGTAATACGGAGTGAAAACCCCCATCACGTTTTGGATTGCAATTTAGTTCAGGACCCAGTTAGTAAAGAGATGTTTTTGTTTAAGTCTTAAAAATCTCATAATTGATCCATTCTCATTTTAATCCCACATATCTGGATACAAAATAAAACTGTTGTTCCATTCAGGTACCCTTCTCGTCAAAGTACATAGAAAACCAAAAGGAAATGTGGGTGGAGCTAGATGTTCATGAAACAACCCTTACAGAATCATCTCCTGTTGCAGTAACTGACATTTTAAACAACACCTGGAAAATGAGAATGGCTTTACTAATGCACGCCGGTATTCTGTCACGTCCGATAACAATCCTGCTGACTAAACCAAAAAAGTTCAGTTTGTTCATTGCGTCAGCATTAAACTAGACACTAAGTGAAAATTAAATCAGATCATGACCCTCCCGGATACCTTCGCCAAGGAGGTTATATTTTCAGTGTGTTTTTTTTTGGCTGACTGTAAGCAGGATTGTGTAAAACCCTTTGCTTAAGTTGTGAGATTCAGCATGTGAGCTTGGCAGAGGTCTGCACTCCACAATGCCATACGTCTTAATGTCCAGTAAATGTCGGTAAAGTTCAACATTGACGAAACATAGCCAGTGTAGAAATTTGGTGACGCCTTTGGAAATATATCCAGACATATACTGTAAAGTGGTTGTAGTTGCAGCTTTGCATATCATAGAGGAGTCTCTAACTGTTGTCCTTCAAGTGCCCTTCTATCTAAGAAGCTCCACCTCCTTATCAGAGAAACTCCACCTACTTTTCTGCAATGTTAAGTGGACCCAGGTACTCAACCATGGTGTGGATTGTTCTGGAATCAGTTTACAAATCATACCATACTATATTTGTATTACCCAACGAGTTAAACACACACTTACCTCTTTTGGGTCGAAGTGCTCGTTTGTGAGCAGAGCTTCCAGCTTGGTGTATCTTTTGGGCCGAGTGTGTTTCATCATGATCATGGGGTCCGTCTGAGTCAATAAACAACCAGCGGCTTCTAGTTCTTTCAACTCGATCAGCTCCAGAACCACCTGGTGGAAAATAAGCAGAGATAAATATTTAAACACATGAACTCAGTGTGTTCACAGGATGCTCAGTATGATTTCAAATTGTGAATAAAAGTCAGGAGTCTTTATGATAACAGCAGCAGTTTGCTTGGTGAGCTGCAGCTCTTGTACACACTTCCTCGACCTGAACTTTTAAGAATGATTAGAAATTGATCTGACCCATGACCCACATTTCCCTGGAGTTTAAATTTAATGCACATGCACACATGTAAAACCTCTTCTCCATCCATCACCATGTGGAAAACCAAAGAGTCAAAGAAAAGAGACAGATCGCTGTTGATTATTTTTAAGAAAGGTATTAGGCACAATTAACTCTGCAATAAAAATGTTTTAAAAGCCTTTGAGAATATCCTTCTGAGCTAAATTTTCTGAATTGAATGTTTAGTTGATTATTGAGGTAATCGAGTTTGTAATTAGATGCCACACCAATAACAACAAGCTGCACTACAGTTCTTCCTGAAAGAACCCAATAATCTGAATTTCATCAAGTCTCACTGGAGCAATAAGTGGATTTGTGTGACGAGACCAAAAATCAAACAATTTGGCCATAAACACCATCAACCTTCATATTTGGTCGAAAAGCTGGACTTTTTGCAAAAAGAAAGAGTTGTGAGATACAACATCAGGGGTTTACAATGTTCTGCATGGAGGAGTGGACTTCTATAATCAAATATTCACTTTAAGGGTGCCAATACTTGATTTGCTTTAATACTTTGACACAACTCTACTTGATTTGCATGTATAAGATTTGCATTTATAACTTTTGGCGTGTGCTTCATTTGCATTTAGAACCTATGCATTAACATACTTATAGAATTGTGTCAGAAATATTAATGTAATTTGCATATATTATGCATTTAAACCATGTTCCATATTTGAATTTCAAAGTGTGCATGCACTCGAGCGAAGCATTTTTATTGTCATGTCTCTGAGACTCACCTGCTCGTACAGGTCGATGAGCAGGTCGTCAGGTAGTTTGAGGTGTTGGATGGCTCGCAGCACTGTGTCCCACTGGCCGCTGTTCACGTCCTCCGTGAAGCTCTCGATGCTGTCGACTGTGTGCAGCGCCACCGTGCTCTCCTCCTGCAGCGTGGCCAGCGTGCGCGGCAGATTGTTCTCCTTCAGGTACTGCATGATCAGCCGGATCACACTGCCCAGGACCACACACACACACACACACACACACACACACACACACCAGCTGTCAGTTTTAATCTAACCTTCTACTGAACATGAGATAAGTTTATGACCCCCTCAAACATCCACACATCATATATGCAACATTAAACACTTTACAGGGTTCTTTAGTTGGTTCTTTACTTTCATTTAAGAAAATTTCCCTTGAGGAATAGTGTGTGTGTGTAATGTAAAAAAGAAGAATGTAAGTTAACTAATATGAGTTAATTACAAATGATAAATAATAATACAGAAATAATAAACATAGATTAAAATAAATATAATACATAATGCAAATAATTAACAACATACATAAGATAAAACATATGAAATATAAAACTATTTGACTAATAAATTAAATAGCAATAATGATAACTAAAAAAGATGGTTAGGAAGAAGGAAAGAAGAAGAACAACAACAACAATAACAAAAACAACAAGATACAGCAATTGCCATAGACAATTTCATAAAAAAAAAATTGCAATAAATCGTCTTCTTCTTTCGGCTTATTCCCTGTACGGGGTCGCCACAGCGGATCGCCTGTTGTCCGCTTTATCGATTTGGTTGAGATTTTTCTGCAGGATGCCCTTCCTGATGCAGTCCTCCCAATTCATCTGGGCTTGGGACCGGCACCACGAAACACTCAGTGTGCCCCGTAGTGGCTGGGACCATTCATACTCACAATCACACCTATGGGCAATTTAGAGTAGCCAATTAACCTAATTCACATGTTTTTGGACTGTGGGAGAAAACTGGAGTCCCCGGAGGAAACCCACACATGCACGGGGAGAACATGCAAACTCCACACAGAAAGGCACCCTGGACCTTCTTGCTGGGAGGCGACAGTGCTAACCACCACACCACCACACCACCCTGTCTACTACTACTACTACTACTAATAATAATAATAATAATAATAATAATAATAATATTAATAAAAATAGTAACATATTTTATTCAGGCAAGTGCAGTGAAAGTGCTGTGAAACTTTAAGTTCACATGTAATTAAATTTTATTTATTTTATTTTCATTTCACCCTTAAAATTTGGACATTTTCAGATTTCAGTGGACTGAAGATGAAGGATTTTGGATCCTCTTACTGCAGACTATCCATGCTGCTGAAAGTGCTACAACTTCCTGAAGAAAATTGCTTTACTGGAGACACGAGTTCTTGCTGCACGCTCAGATTATTAAGATGAAAGAGAAGATGACTTCAAAATTTCTCAGCCAATTAAAGGTGAGTCTACAAGGGCTTTTTATCAACACTAATATATCACTAAAAGCCAGGCAAAGGCTAGACCATAGATACCCCATAATGACTAGATAGGACATAGGCTGTTTACATCCAGCACAATTAGAAGCCATACTGGATAACTGATTCTTCTCATAGATAACCCATTTTGTATATTATGTTGTCAACTATATCAGTGAAAATAGGTATCTTAACACCTGAATAATGTTCAGCACTAATGAAACTATGTGACAGAGGGTTTGTGATCACTCTGAATGTGTCAGACAGGAGTGTAAACATTTGGTGACCCTTCAGTGTTTGGATTTTGGCTTTTTGCCTGCTCGTTGGTCTGTTTACTGATCACCCAACCTTGCTTCTGTTTTTTGATTTAGAGAAAGTTTTGTACGTTTGCTTCTGTGTTTAATAAACACATTTAATTTTGCTGCCACCATGTGTCCAACCACACCCAACATGCATAACAACTGACCACATTTTCTGAATCATGGTTTGGTATTGTCTACCTGATTTTCCTAATAAACTCTTTAATCTGCCTTTGCATCTGCTTGAAAAAAAATCTTATTCTTAGGTCTTATGTCTCACTGTCATGTTTGCAGGGTGTGGCTGGACACATGCGCAGGTAGGGAGACGGCTTAGTGAAACTCATTGTGTTTATTTAAAAAACACACGAGGCAGGCAGAGGTACAGAGTTGTACCTCTTGATCAATTATCTTTATCTTGAGAAGTACCAATTGATCACATACAGTTGTGCTCAGAATTCTACATACAGGGACA
>JAQMYM010005214.1:0-10989 GCA_030014255.1 Parauchenoglanis ngamensis
CTCCAGAAACTCATAACCTCGATGCCCAGACGTCTTCAAACTGTTTTGAAAAGAAGAGGAGATGCTACACCATGGTACACACGCCCCTGTCCCAACTATTTTGAGACCTGTAGCAAGCATCAAATTTGAAATGAGCTCATTTTTTCCGAATCAGAAATCAGAATATCTTTATTGTCATTGTAACGGGTACAACGAAATTAGGTGCAGTCCCTGCGGTGTCAGAAAATATTGATTAGAATAAGAATAGAAAATAAAATAAGATAAAAAAATAAAAATAGAAAAATATATATACATAAATGTATGCATAGGTATAAATATGATTCACAAGGAAATAAAAAAAAAACTTATTGCACATAACACATATTGCACGAGATTGTATCTATAGCAGCTAAGGTGTGGGGGTGGTGGTTAGGTGTCATTCAGTACCCTAATAGCAACAGGATAGAAACTGTTTTTCAGTCTATTAGTCTTTGGTTTGATGCTCCTGTATCTTTTGCCTGACCGCAGCAGTTGGAATTGTTGGAAGTCATGAGAAGGGTGTGAGGAGTCTTTTAGGATGTTTTCCGCTTTTCTGAGACAGCAAGAGATGTGCAGTTCATGCAGGGAAAGTAAAGGACAGCCGATGATCTTCTGGGCAGACTTTACGATCCGCTGAAGCGATTTCCTCTTCACTGTTGTGCAACTGGAAAACCTCACACAGGCAGAGTATGCTCTCAATAGAACATTGATAGATGGACACCAGAATTTTTTGGGGGATATTATTTTTCATGAGGACTCTCAGGAAGTAGAGCCTCTGCTGAGCCTTCTTTGTCAGCTCTGCTGTGTTCACAACCCAGGACAAGTCCTCCGTGATGTGAACTCCCAGGAAGCAGAAGTCTGACACTCTCTCCACACGTTCCCCTCCAATGTGAAGAGGTTTAATGTCTGTTTTCTATTTCCTGA
The DNA here is from genome assembly GCA_030014255.1 of Parauchenoglanis ngamensis. Taxonomy (NCBI): domain Eukaryota; kingdom Metazoa; phylum Chordata; class Actinopteri; order Siluriformes; family Auchenoglanididae; genus Parauchenoglanis; species Parauchenoglanis ngamensis. Next base: position 943 of record JAQMYM010005214.1, read on the forward strand.
AATCCATGACAATCTCCTTGGTCTTAGTTGTATTCAGGAACAGGTTGTTGTCTGTGTACCATGCTGTCAGCCGCTCCACTTCATCCCTATAGGCGGACTCATCCCCCCCGAGATAAGCCCTACCACAGTGGTGTCGTCTGCAAATTTGATGATGGTGTTGCTGTGGTGTGCGGGGGCACAGTCATGTGTGTACAGCGAGAAGAGGAAGGGGCTTAGCACACAGCGCTGAGGGGAGCCGGTGATGATGCTGATGGCCGAGGAGATGTGGGGACCCACCTTAACCCTCTGTGTGCGTTCTGTCAGGAGGTCTTTAATCCATAGACAGGTGGAATGTGGAAGACCAAGGGCTAACAGCTTGCACAAGAATCTGTGAGAGAGAATGGTTTTAAAAGCAGAGCTAAAGTCAATAAAGAGGAGACGTGCATAGCTCCCCTGAAGCTCCAGATGGGACAAGGTAGCATGGAGAGCAACAGCAACAGCATCCTCAGTAGACCTATTAGCCCTGTAAGCAAATTGATGTACATCGAAGGTGGGAGGAACGAAGGACATTATATGATTCCGAACCAATCTCTCGAACCACTTCATCAGCACCGGGGTGAGCGCTACTGGACGATAGTCATTGTGCATAAAATTTTTACATTTCTCAGTTAAAACATTTATGTTATCTATGTTCTGTTGTGAATAAAATATTGGTTCATGTGATTTGTGTCACGTTGGCGGGGTTTGGCTGGACACATGTGCAGGTGAGGAGATGGTTTAGTAAAACTCATAGTGTTTATTTAAAACACACGAGGCAGGCAGAGCTACAAAAACGGCAAGCAAGAGAATAATTCAAAACAGAAACTAGGTCACTCGATTGGCAAACAGTATATCAAAGAATATGCAAAACAGAGAACAAAAACACGAACAGAGTCCAAAACACAGGAAAACAAACACGGGATATATCAGGCTTGGCAATGGCAACTCGCAAGTTAAACTAATGCTTCGCAAAGACAAAGCGCTTATGGAAGTCTTTTTAAATACCGGCATGATTGTCCATGAATCGGAAGCATCGGCATCCAATTACTGGTCATGTGACCTGGCTGGGAGTGTGCGCTCAAGGGAACTGTAGTGCTATGTTGTTCGCGCCATAATGCGGAAGTGTGTGCTTCCGCGCCATGCGCGGCGAAGACAATTGAAAGCGCTACACACGCAGCCAAGCCCATGATGCATGTCGCGCTTGCAGCAAGGGGCAGAATCATGACCGAACCCCCCCTAAGGTGCTACTCCCGGAGCGCCTAACAAGGTTATCCCGCGGGGGTCCTGGGCCCGTAGTTCACTAGGAACTTCCACACGGAACTTTTGTCTTGACAGGAACTCAGGCATTGAGGCAGGCTTGACTGGAGACATTAGAACCAAGATGTGTTCTATGGATGCGACTGGAACAGGAGCAGGCTCTGTGACAAGCTGTGAGCGTGACTGGAACAGGAGCAGGCTCTCTGACTTGGGCTGTGAACGCGACTGGAACAGAAGCAGGCTCTGTGACTTAAGCGTCATCTGTGATGGGAGCAGGCTTTGTGACTTGAGCGGCGTCTGTGACAGGAACTGGCTCTGCAACTGGAGCGGCATCTGTGACAGGAACTGGCTCTGTGACTGGAGTGGCATCGGTGACTTGAGCTGTGACTGTCTCTGAGACTTGAACTGTGACAGGAACGGACTCTGTGACAGGAGCTGTGACAGGAACGGACTCTGTGACAGGAGCTGGGACAGGAACGGACTCTGTGACTGGAGCTGGGACAGGAACGGACTCTGTGACTGGAGTTGGGACAGGAACTGGCTCTGCGACTGGAGCGGCATCGGTGGCTTGAACTGTGATTTGGGTTTTTACTGTAGCAGGCTCTGTGACGTCTGCTGTAGCAGGCTCTGTGACTGAGAGAGGAACAGGCTCTGTGACTTGTGCTCTTACTAGAACAAGCTCTGTGACTTGTGCTCTCACAGGAACAGGCTCTGCGACTGAAAGAAGAACAGACTCTGTGACTTGTGCTCTTACTAGAACAAGCTCTATGACTTGTGCTCTCACAGGAACAGGCTCTGCGACTGAGAGAAGAACAGGCTCTGTGACTTGTGCTCTTACTAGAACAGGCTCTGGTATTTGTACTGGAACTGTGACTTGTACTGGAACAGGATCTGTGATGAGTACTGGAACAGGCACTGAGACTTGCATGGGAACAGGCGCTGAGACTTGCACGGGAACCGGCGCTTAGACTTGCACGGGAACCAGCGCTGAGACTTGCATAGAAATTGGCACTGAGACGCGTATGTGAGCAGTCTCTTTGACCTTGACACGAACAGTCTCCCTGACCTTGATGTGAGCAGTCTCTGTGGCCATGAAGTGGACAGTCTCTTTGTGAGCGACTTTGGCATTCACTGGAGCTGGACTAGGGACTGGAACAGACTTGGACTTGGACTCAGACTCTGGCACAGACTTGGACTCTGGTGCAGACTTGGACATTGACTACAGCGCGGACTTGGACTTGGACTCGAACTCTGGCGTGGACTTGGATTCCTGCTCGGACTCTGGCCGAGTCCATGATGCATGCCGTGCTTGCAGTGAGGGGCAGAATCATGACAATTTGAAAGTCTTTTAGTTTTCATTTTATTTAAATTTAAAGAACGTCCCAACTTTTCTGGAATTCGGGTTTGTATAATACAATACTAATTTTAAACAATACTATAAATATACACATGAAACAGTACTAATAATGTTCTAATATACTAATAATGTACTAATTCTGTGTATGATCTTTGTGATTTATACTGACTACGCTTAAAACATGTAAACACAATCATGTTAAGAATCTGTGGCACTTACCATATAAAATTGTTTGACCAGGCAAGAAAAAGCTTTTAAAACCATTACATTTTATTAACAGAACAGCATATGAACATGGAATGTTGCAATGTGTGTCTCAACACGGAGCTGTGTGCAGGGTTGGGAGGGATACTTTAGAACTGTTAAAGATATTTCATTACTGTATTTAATTATTGGAGCATGTGTTATAGCACTTGTGTTAGCATGGGAAACCCTGCATCAGGATGTTTTAATAGAGCTGGATTTTGTTTGAATGGGTACAAAGACATCATTGTCTGCAATAGTTGATAAATGTAAGGAGTTAGTTGCCTACAGTTAAGTTATAATTAGAATAAAATAATATCACATTGATCGTCACGCACATAGATGAAGTCCTTCTAACGATAGTACAGAGTTTCTGTATTTCCCCAGCAAACATGAATTAGCAGCAATTTAAAACGTTTCAGTTATCTTTAAAATATACACAAGTATGAAAAAAAGCATATGACGTTTTTGCATGAATTATTTGTTTAACTCAACTCGTAAAGACATTTAAAGAGAAAGTGCCGGTAAAGCTATTATTACTCTGTGGGCTGACGTCATGATTCAGATCAGAGTGCCTGAATTTGAATCCGGCTTTAATCTGTTTGTTTTTCTTTCATTACATTTAATTAGATTGATTTTTTCAGGCTATGTTCCAATTAAGATCGCAGGAGGTTCCTTATGTTCCCCCGTTTGGACTCATTGGTTCCTGTTTTGTGCTCATTTCTTCCCTCAGTTTTCCTGTAAACCTTTACATCTCAAACACAGGCTAATAATAAAAATATTGGGGACTTTCTGTCTTTTTTGTCTCTACTAGCATGTTTATGTGAAAAATAAATATTTAACAGGAGGGAAACAAACATTTGGCCGGTCAGTGACACAGAAAGGAGCAGAACATAAAGTAGCCCAATAAACATTAATCCAACACCAGCAATACAATCTTGGATACGTCCTGACGCCACAGTAGATTTTACATTATTAAAAAAGAGTGATTAGAAATTTTAATTAAAATACCATACAGGTATTTATTTATGGTTTACCATGGTTGCATCCAGATCTACAGAGAGGTTAGTCAATAAAATAAGAGTAGAGTCTATTGTTCCAGAGTTTCATCTCAAAAAGGGAAAAGAATCAGTGAGGGATTATCAGTTTACACAGGAGAAATGCTAGCATTATTGAAGCAGTGCAGTGGATAGAGGATACAAGACCAGTGAAAGTATTTTGATAGAAATACAACAAACATTACACAGAATTCGAGTTTCACGTTTTATTGCCATATACAGATAGCAATGTAGCATCATTACCTGTAATGAAATTCTTAGACTCATGTCCCTGTCAGACACTCGAACCAGAGAGGACACAAGTGCAGATCCGGAGCTTTATCCAGCAGAAGTACAAAATGACAGTGATACAAACTCGTAGTCGATATGCAGGCAGGGGTCAAACGATCAGGCAAACAGTACAAAATAGAGCAGACAATATCGTAAACAGGAAAACAAGCAAAGGTCATAAACGGGTAAACAGATAGCATAAGAAACGCTCGGCAAATAGGCTGTAGGCAAACTATAGCTTCGCAGGGAACATGAGTCTGAGTAAGAGTATACATAGTCTGTGAGGTGATGGGCTGCAGCTGCAACTTATTAGAACTCCGGGGAGGGAGTCCTAGTGCCTGAATGTTCAGTGGTAGACCTGACACCATTCAGACATTTAGCAGAGAATAAGAGAATCTCCGCACTCACTCTGCTGATCTCTTTACCCTGAAGTGAAGCAGTAAGAAAGGCTCCCAGAATACAGCGTCTGCTGTGTAACTGAATGTTTGCAGTATATTCCTGTTTACTCTACACATATCTGGCACATTTATTGGGTCCAGGAACCACTGATGATGCCAAAACACACAAGACTCAAAGAAGCTGAGATTAGAAAACAGTATGCTAGTGTTCGAACATATTAGCTCATAGAAAAACACAGTTTTTTTGGAGATGTTTGATTTTTTTTTTTTTTTTTTTTAATCATTGGTACTCTCAGGAACACTTTGTACATTTTATAAGAAAATTACTTGGTAAGTTTTACTGAGCATCTTGGAGAATCTGCCACAGTTCATCTCGAGACTCTGAGTGTTGCTCATGTATCTGTATTTGAGAAATTATGATTTATTGTCCCATATTCATCTTTTTTAATCCCAAACACAAGGTTAAGTCTTTACTGAGTAGCAAAAATAAAAGATCTGGCCTTGCCATTCCAATACTTTTGGAGGGGATTTTGTATCTGTGCTGGGCTCGCACACCAAACTCCTGCAGCTGATGATCATCAGAAACCTTTGTCTTTGCTTTCGGACTCACTCACACCCGTCCTGTGCTCATTTATTTTTAAGTAAACATCGCTTACCCTTTGCACTCACATACAGCACATTTGCACACTTTCTCAAAAGGCACAGCTCAGAGCGGAATTAAATTGGAAAAGCAGAGACACAGTGAGGTATTACGTTTATCGCCCTTTGCTCAGACAGAAGCAGAAGAAATCATTTCAAAGGAATTTTTGAAAGACGAGAACAATATGACATGAGAGGCGATTACAACACACTAGTTTATTTTAGTCGTGTTAGCTTAAAGTGTCTCCCTAAAGCTTAGCTTCAGACGGTCTCATATTCATGACCTTATATGGAGTTGTTTTTCTTCTTAAGATCTGTTTCTCCGCTCATGTAACTTCATATAACCTGTGTACAATATACACTCCTGATGGCATCCACGTCACCTTTGAGTCGGCTGTGAACTGACAACTGCATGTGTGTCTTTCCTGCTGGTTTCCACTGTGAATGAATCCTTACAAGTTGTCATTAATATTCATTTCTGTTAACATTAATGGCTCCCACAGTACGGTTACAAAACTTGCCTGTTTTGTTGGCAGCGTAGTTCATTTATATTGCTGAGCTGCTACTTTATATATGAATGTGCACAGGCTAAGTTAAATACTGACATCAAGTCAATGATGTAAAAGTCACGTGAATTAGAATAAAAATAAACTAATTTACACAACTCTCATTTCATTTAATATGATGAATCTTCCTTTCAAACTCTCTGTTCCATTCTACATTTACATTTATAGCATTTGGCAGAAGTCCATCAACACACACATCCTGGTACTGGTTCACTAATAAAGCCATCAGTCTAAACACTGTGTTGGGGAGGTGATCTAGCATGAAAAGCACACAGACAACACAAGAGTTTGCTATTATTTTAGTACAAACACAGAGTATTGCCTTTAAATGAAGTTACATGAGCGGAGAAACAGATCTTAAGAAGAAAAACAACTCCATATAAGGTCATGATTATGAGACAGTCTGAAGCTAAGCTTTAACAGTAAAGTCACAGAAACAGGAAACTGCAAACACTACTTATCTTTTCTGCAACTCAGATTAGTGTCAAAAGATGCTGAAACATTTTGTGGCTTTCGTTTAGGGCTAGGGCTGGGTTGGGTTAGGGTTGGGGTTAGGGCTTGGTTAGGGTTAGGGATTTGCCAAAATGATTTATTATGGATACAAATACATTATGCCTGATTCTGTTTTCCTGAAGTCCCCTTTTGTTAGCCATCACTGTTTTTACATTTTTAGCAGTATATCTTCTCTGTGTTTCTCTGTTTGCTGGAAAATGGTGACACCTACAGCAGTTCAAGTGTTCAAGAATATTTCTGAGTTTGTTGTACATTAGGGAGATTGGACTTTAGACAACCCTGAGATTAGACTCTGTAATGATAGTAAAGTAAATTAACTGGCCAATCACAAAAATCCCACTCCAAAGGAACTCCAGAAAACTCCAGAGTCAATTTCTCAAACAGTGCTTAGTCACAGGACAGTCATGTTCACACTGCATTATTTTTCATTTTTATCATCATTAATGATTTTAACTCAACTGCATGTCTTCAGGTCTGGGATCAGTTCTTCTCAACATTTCTGTCACACACACATGCAGAGTTTCCAGTTTCCCAGGCGATGTTACTCCTGCAGCGACACTCAGGGACAGATTTACCCTTTCCATTGAGGGACGCGGTAGAGACGGGCTGATACGCTGTGACCACATGAATATGTTTCATCATTAACAGACAATATACCAATAACCAGCCATGCCGTATTCATAATGTTGCCATAGACAGCTTTTTGAAAGTTGATTATGATTAAAACATGATGAATAAAATTGATCTACCCTTAATAATGCAGAGGAGTTTAAATATACATTATTACAAAATGCAATAAAAATTCAGGATACAGAGCAGCTCCAAGACTGATTAATACATGCTGATAAATACTAAAGTTCACTCCTGTGTTGCATAAAGGACTTTTTGTATTTAGACACATTACAAGCAAAATAAATGGTAAAAATCTGTACATGAAGTTCCAGCCATCTCTCCTGATGTTTAGATTAAGTGAAGTTATCCACTTTATCACATAAAATGTAGAGGGTCTGAAAAGCTGGGACTGGAAGAAGCGTGAGTCTATCTTTAGCTATCGTCTATCGCTTCTTGATTTTTGATTCTGAATAACGAAAGAGAGACTTTAAGCTTTTTATAAAGATATTCTGTTAGATTACACAACACTGGGGTGAGAGTAAAAAGTAACAATAAAATGTAATAAATTCTTTTAAGCTGTACACACACACACACACACACACACACACACACACACACAAACACACACACATGATTATCCACCTTGGCAGGTAGTGGAAGAACTTCAGAAAGCTGTAATATCATATCATACACTGGTTTGTCCACATTCTGCCAGCAGGAGTTTAAATAACTGATTTATTAATGTTGGAAAAATATACATTGTTATATATTTTATAATTTTTATAATTAATCACTGAATATGACAGAACCAATGAATACATAACAGATTTTAAAAAGTGCCATATTTTAACATTAAATCAGTGCATTTTGTAAATAAATTTATTTTTTAAAAAGTATAAAAAGTAATCCAAGAAAACTGACAATTTATCATGATAGTGATATTTATATCGTCATATTGTCCAGCTCTGGAACAAACTGGGCAAAATGTGCTGCAGTGAAGGAATTTCAGATATGAGAATATTTCTGCTCCTGTACAGGAGGGTAACACAACTGTCTGTTCTTTGTTCTTGACTTCATCTAAAAATTCTGTCAAGTTCTTTCTTGAAGTTTTTAAGTGAGTGAATAATGAAGGGCTGAAATGGATCTCCCCAGCATTGTGAGAAGTTCTCATCTTCTCTCTGGTTCTGCTGAAATCTTGGTCTTCAGCTCACATTTTCTTTGAAAGACGTTTTTCCCCAGATCACAAACTGAGTTTGTCCTGTTTCCAGCAAGAAGATATGATGAGATCTCAAACCAAAAAGGCAACAATTCTGTCTTCTTGTCTTGAAAAAAATAATAATTTTGAGAAATTTAGGAATGATTTCTTCAGACATGTTAAAGTTTCCTAACGGTGACAACTCCTGCGTGAGCCACATGCTTCAGATGGTTTTTATAGTAGATTCAGTAAAATGGCTATAAAAGATGCATTAACAACCAAATCTGTGATTTTTGACAAATGAAAAATCACAGAAAGGGTTTTCCCATCCTCACTCTATAAAGTGTTACTAACAATCACAAATAAATTAAATTACAGGCAATTCTACCTGTTTTTATTTGAGAAAGAAAATACATTAAAATAGGAATAAAACATTTTCACCACTTCGAACCTTATTTACTGTTTTTACTTTTATGTTTGATCATTATGACCTCTAGATGGCGCCCAAACCAAATACTATTCAGTAATACGCAGTCATTAATGTCCTGGTCACTAATTTACAGCATACATCTTCTACACAGGCGACCTGCTTGAGTATAAAACTGCTGAACAGTGATTTAGCAGATCAGACCAGGGACCCTGAGGCTATGAGGTGGCAAAGCTATTCACCAGGCCACCGCTGCCTGATTTTATACTCTAATGCTGCTCCGCCCCCCTTTATACAAGGAGTCCACAGTGGGATCCTGGGCTCAGCTTACTGTCTGTGTGGAGTTTTACATGTTCTCCCTGAGTTGGTGTGGGTTTTCTCTGGGTTCTCTGGTTTCCTCCTTCTCTCCACAAAACATGGTAGTGCAATGGGTCCCAAACAACCTCTTATTTTGTTTTATTAATTTTATTTTACAAATGAATATTAGAAAGATCGCGCTGACTGAGGACGGGTTTTGTGTGATGTGGTATTTTGAAACATTACTGAGAATCACACTTAAATGAGCCACGTATTAAATGTGTACGTGTACATTATGTTAGTCTTTTTCATTTTGGTGATAAGCTGCACCAGTATAGGACTGACTCGGCTATAAAAACAGACAAATGATCAGCTGTCTACCTCCGCTAACTCATCTACAACATCGCGTGACTGCAGCAGAGTCTAGAACACAAATAAGGAAAATATGCTGAAATATTTCAATATGAATTTGCAAGTCCTAACCTATAAAATGTAGCGTGGTCAGAGTTTGGGACTGCGGAAAATATATCATTTATATACAATATACCAAACAGAGGACATGGCAACATGGACAGGTGTAATGTCTCGGCTTGTCCGCTAGAGGGGAGCGCTAATACACGAGGATTTTTATCATGTAGCGATGCAGAGGAAGTTTCTCACTCTCTCTGTCTCCCCCCCACCCCCCACAGTAAGCTACATGGGTGTCGCTGCCACCCAGCTGAGGGGGGGGGCGTGGCCCCCTCGCATTTCATAATTATTTGTTTGGATCCCCCACGTTTAACCTAAAATATGAGTTCACCCAGCACTGTTTCTATTGCTTCGCGAATGAATCCACTCCACTTGATCGATATGAGAATATGAGAACACCACTGAAATTCCATTCCGGGTTTTCCGGGTTACCTACAACAACAAACCACTTCAGCAAGTGAAGTGACTCATCAGTGCAGCCATAGACACTAAACGTGCAGGTTACGCGATGCAGCCGGAGGTAACGTCAGCCACATTGCCTTCTCACAATATCCCACTTTTGCTAAAACCTTATTGTTTTGTTATATGCCCTCAAACTGAACCCTAGGCCACATTAAATTAATGTTCAACTAAACAGTGAAATATTAGGAGGAGCCTAAGCTTTGCCTTATTTACTGTAAGTAACAGGAGGGGATTCTTGGTTGATGATCAATTGTTTGCAATATTTGC
>JAQMYM010005215.1:0-10989 GCA_030014255.1 Parauchenoglanis ngamensis
GAACAACTGGAGTAATCCATATTATGTCAACAACCGCTCGACTAAGTAAAGAGAAACAACAGCCCATCATTACTTTAAGACATGAAGTGTCTTTTAAGTAATAAAAATAAAGAAAAGAAACATTGAATTAGAAGGCGTGTCCAAACTTTTGACTGGTAGTGTATATGATGCGTCGTAAGATTTACATTAAAATTTTAGTTTTAAATTTGTAAAAAAAAAAATTTTAAAAACAAGCAATTCATTTTGCTACAGAAAAAAAAGAAAATATAATTCAACATCATTCTCTTATTCAAACTATTCATGTAAATATTCATGCATTAGCAGTTCTGCGAGCAGGCCCGACCCCCTTATGCCCACCCATGCTGACAGTCATGCTGGGTGGTACGATTAAGGTTACTTTTCTTTGTACCTCTAACATGAGAAGACACATGTAGTGCACCTTTAATTAACTTACATTCCTTAAAGTCCAATTATGTGGCTTAAATTATTTTTAAAGATGATTTTAAAAGTATACATGCTGAAGATGCAACAGGTGAAACAATATATATGATATATAAAATGATACAATATATTTCTTAGAGTGTAAACGCCTTATCACGGTAATCTCTCTCTAATTAATGAATAATTAATAGTAGCTACTGGATCCCAAGCTTATTATATGCTTAACATGAATAATAATCTGAAACTTTACCGAGCACCATTTGGTGATTTGCTTGCTCGAACACTATCACTCCAAAGCTATGCACATGAGAAGCTGTATGCGGTTTTGATATTTCCTTGTAGCCCAGAAGATGCCTTAATGCTGTCTAACCAGTCCAAAAGCACTGACTCGTCCTTACCTCAGAGCTACGAGGACGAGGTCGATCAGCTCCTCCAGCAGCTCCCGCTTGTATGACTGCTGACTGCTTTCCTCTGGATCTTAACTTAAAACTGTGCGCAACAAGGTCTGACTCACGACTAATCCACTAAACACTGGTGTTTGCCTAATTAACACTGCTTTCGCTTCATTTTCATCACTCTCTTACATTACTGTAGAGGCAATATTCCACTATTCCTCTGTAAATCTGAAGAAATAGCTTTAAGAGCTTTAATATATTCCCATGCTCCATCATCACACATTTTTTGGGGCTCAGTATTTTAAGCATTTGTGCATCACGTACGTGACCAATAAACTGAAACGCTTTCTTTTTTTTTTCTTTTTTCAGAACATCTAGATGACGACGATATTTAATCCGCCACCATAAATATTGGACCTATTATCTGCTTACTGTAAACAAACAAATTGTACCAACATGTTGTATGGCTCAAGATGATTTTTGTTGTACCTGTTCATCAGAAAGCTATTTTTTTATTTTTATTTTTAAGATTGCTGCTGGTGTCTGAAATTGTAATGTATCAAAATGAAAGAATAAAAATGTTTAAAGAAGAAGGCGGCTGCTATTTTGTAGCGTGTTAAAGCAAGCTCCTGAGACATAGTAGAGATATTTGATTATATTACGCACATGGAAAATGCAAGAAATGGGCACGGTTTCTCTATACTATGTGCTATGTGAATATTGTGATTACATACAGAAAAAGAAATATTCATGTCAGAAAAGGACATTTCGATAATTTGTACCCTATGTATAAAATTAACACATGGAAATGAATGGATTATAAAAAAAAAAAAAAAAATGCAAAATCGACAAATAAGAAATTATTTGGTGAGAAAATCACATCTGAAAAAAAAAAGTGAAAATATCTTGAAATTTATTATTTTTTAATATTTTATTTATAAATTAATTAAATACTATTTTTATAAATATATTATTATATTATATATAATATATTTTTAATTTTATAAATTAATAAATTAAGACTTTTTTTTAACCAATTTCAAGCTTGAAATATTTTTGCAGATTATTAAAAAAAAAAAAATCAAAGCAAAAATATTTACCAACATAAGAAAATGATTCATTTTTTTTATAATAATCTCATAATAGGAAATAGTAGATAAATCTGCTCAGTTCATGAAATTTTAATTTGCTAAGATATAGTTTTTATCGCCTACATGTGAAAAAAAAACACAAATTATAAAAAATACTGTGAAAGATATATAGATAAGAAAAATTTATGAATTATTATGTGTGACGGGTGTAAATGTTTTTGTTACATTTTTTTTTTCTAAGATGTGTTCAAATCCATGTGAATCTATCTTTGGTGTGTATGGGCTAGAGAGTTTACACTTGTTTATGAATCCCGCTCACAGGGCGGGTGTGTCCATCAGGTGGGAAACGTTAAGTCTGTGTCATGCTATCCTGTAATTTGGTGTTCTGTTTTCATGAATGCTAACATTTACACTCCCCTTTACCTACTCCATGACATAGGAATGTGGATGATTAATAATTCCCAAAGAAAAAAACAAGTAGAAAAGGGATGCGTCTGTCGCCAACAAGTCTAGTCTTTCTCATTACTAATTTGTATTCCTGAAATAGACTACCCTTAAAATATCTCGTGACCATGTTCGGATCAATCCCAAAATGTAATCAGATCATCTGGTGTTAGAAAGGTGACGTCTACACAAGTCTTACAATATAGAGATACAGAGCCTCTAGAAAGTATTGACCCCCAAGTGATTCTTTCTCTTTTTTGCTGTATTGCAGCATCAAATTCAAATAAATTAAAATGAGATTTTCTTTTGCTATTTTTGAACTAGCTCTCTATAGAAATAACATTTAATAAAGCATTTAATGCCCTCTGAATGATTTCTGCTTAATTGATAAGTATTCACCCCCTTTCTTTTAACAGTCTAAATGACGACTAGTGTTTCACTGTCTTGAGCACTCATGCTAAATATGTTTAGCGTACACCTGTGGTCATTACAAATCCATCTGCATCCAACTGCGTGCTTGCACAGTAAATATCTCTGAATTTAGCCGTCTGTCTCGCAGCTAAAAAGGCAGAAAATGTAGCTGTTCCGGGTGGAAAAATAAACAGCTGGAGAAGGTTTTAAAAAGATCAACAAAGCTTAGGTTCACTGAAATCCATTATAGCAAAGTGGCACAATCCAGACACTACGTAGATCAAACTGAATGCCTGAAGAGCAATGGTCAGAGAAGTGTCAAAGAGACCAGGTATGAGACTAGAGGTATTATAAAGCTCACTGGTTCAAACAGGACATCAATATCATCATCTCATCAGCTATCATGACAGCAACAGTTATACAGCATAAAGCCATAAAATGAGCCTGGAGTCCCTGAGCATGTACATGTACGTAACATCTCTGTATGACAAACAAAAAGGAAGATACTGAAGAAAAACAGTTCAGTTCAACCTCCAGATTATAATGATAAATCCATATACAGTCGGGGAAATAAGGATTCAATACATCAACTATTTTTTTATTAAACATATTTCCAGTGCAGCTATTCATATAAAATATTGAGCAAACATTAGTATTAGTGCAATAAAACTAACCCAACATCTTAATATTCCAATCTATTAAAAAGTTCTGTGCAATATGAATGAATCTCTCACAGTGGTCAGGTGGGATTTTTGCTCATTCTTCTACACATGGTGAATCATGATCTTCAGTTCATTCTACAAATTTTCTGTTGGGTTCAAGTATGTTGATTGACTTGGCCATTCCAACACCTTAATTTTCTTCCTATGGAACGAATTAAGAGCCTCCATTGCGGTAGGTTTTGGTTCATTGTGCTTCTGGAAAATCCACCCACATCTCATCCTCATCATTCTGAGCATTCTCCTAATAATCTACAGGCTTCTCCAAGTGTTCTGTAGCAAACTACAAACAAGCTTCAACATGCCTTTTCTTCATTAATCGAGTCTGATGGGTTGATTGAGAATTGAGAAGACTGTGGTTGTGGAGTCCATTGCATATTGTTTTCTCTGCGACAAATGTACCCATTGTTTCCATCTCTTTCTAGAGCATTATTGGAGTTGTCCTTAGTTCTTGGGGTTTTTATTCTGATTATCTTGCGAGGAGCTCCAGTGCATGGTTGATGATTGAGTGATGTTTCTTCCACTTGCAGATACACATGGTCATGATGGTGCTTCTAGAAAGATTTAGGAGTAGAGGAATCTATCAGTAACCAGTGCCAGTTCTTTACTGGTCAACAATTTTGTTGTGAAGGTCTTGGGAGAGCGCTTTGTCTTGACACATCGTGAGATGTTTCTTGCTTGGTGCCAGCTTGATGCCAAATGATTTGTTTACGTGCATTCATTTACATTTACATTTATGACATTTGGCAGACGCCTTTGTGTTTTGAAGTCTCTTTCAAATAAATTCAAGTTAATATATTCTGATACTGGTTCACTAGGACCTGGGCTAAGAATACCATCATGCTAAAAACTCTGTTGGCAAGTGATACAGAATTTTTTTCTTTTTGAAGTGAAGAATAAATAAAGTGCTAGTCCAGGTACATCTGAAAGAGGTAGGTCTTTGAAGACACACAGAGACGCAGCTGTTCGGACATCTAGGGGATGTTCATTCCACCACCTGGGAGTAGAGTTTATATGCATGTCTTCCTTGTACCTTGAGAGATGGTGGAACCAGTTGAGCAGTGCTGGAGGATCAGAGGGAGTGCAGTGCAGTGCAGGGTGTAATAAGTGCTTTGAGGTAGGAGGGTGCTGGTACATTTTTGGCTTTGTAGGCAAGCATCAGTGTTTTGAATCTGATGCAGGCAGCTACGGGAAGCCGGTGAAGGGAGCGTAGCAATGGGGTGGAGTGGGAGAACTTGGGAAGGTTAAAAATGAGTTGTGCAGCTGCATTCTGGATCAGTTGCAGAGGTCGAGTGGCACTCAGAGGCAGACCTGAGATGGGTTCCCCTTTTTAAAGAGTGGAAGTACTAACCTACCAACATGTACTAACCCAGCTGGTTAGCATTAAATTAGCACAGGTAGGAGAACTAATTAGTGCAATTTTTTCCTGTGCTATTCTACTTTAGTGCACACAACATTTTTATGCATTGGAAATTACGATTTCTTTTCTGTGTAATTTTATTGTGTTAATATCAATATCTGCTCAACATTTCATTTGAATAGCTGAACTGGAAATATGTCTAATAGAAAAATAGCTGACATGTTAAATACTTATCTCCCCCACTGTGTATGGATCCATCATTATAACCAGCAGATGAACAGATTTGATTTTGGAATTGATTCAATCAGGGTCAAGGTCACAGCAAGGTCAAATGTCTGACTGTTGCCATAATTACAGCTGATGAGATGATGCTATTGTTCTCTAATTTGAACCAGTGAGCATTTTATCTTTGCATTTGAATCTATGAAGTGCTTTGTAGCCATTATTATTATTATTATTATTATTATTATTATTATTATTGTGTACTGTGCAGAAAATGATTGTTTTTTGCTCATAGTTTATTAATATATTTTTTCAAAATGCTGTACAAGACTGTGGCCAGCAGAGGGCACATTTTATAGGCAAAAATCTGAAAATTATAAATAAGGAAACTAAACTGTATGTTTCCTTGTGTTCAGCAACTTTAGTATCAAATTTTCAGGTTAAAGATATAAAAAGAGACATATTAAAAGTACCCTTTGATTTTATCAACCCAGCAAACAAGCAAAAGTACACTCTAGTGCCTTTATTTCTGAGAATGTAAAATACTGCAAGCTAGTTAATTATAGCAAGTCCAGGGACCAGTGATTTCAGAAAATGCCTTGATTTGTTTGTGATCATGTTTTCGTGTTAAAAAACCTCTGATGGAGACGTGACGCTGTTGTTGGGGACAAAAGAAGGAAATACACTGCTTCATGCATCCTAGCCTGTTACTCCATGGACACAAGACTGGCAGCAATCTGAACAAAACAAGACAAAACAAAACAACAAAAAACAGATGATGTATATTTTTACCACTTTATCAGTAAAAACCAAGAGCAAGAGTAAGAAGAGGAAGGGAGGCACAACCTGGCTAGCTTCCTCTTGTTTAACTCACTTTTAAGGAACCTGTCAGTCATTCACAGATATCCAGTGACGGCTGGGTGTGATGTTAGACCAGAGGGTTAAAATCTCAACTCAACAAAATGACACAATTGTATTCGGGCTGCTTGCTAACCTTTATGCAAAAATCATATAATCAATTTATTTCGTGATCTGGAAAGTACCAGGCTTTAGCCAAAAGTCATAAGGCAACCACACTTTTTTATGTTAAAGCACATTCTTTTGTAACTACAGTGAAATTAATAGGAAAAAGTGTCAGGAACGTAAATCTCGAGCCTGAGTGTTTAAGGGACTAAAGATAAAACATAACTTCAACAAAACCTTTCAGTCGACAGTTGATCACATCTTCAGTAAAGCTTTAAATGGCAAGGAACAGCAAAGCCTCATTGTTCGATTCTGATTTATCACTTTATTGGATTTGACGGTTTTGACAGTTCACATGCATAATTATGAGTGCTCAGTATCTAACTATAATATGAAAGCATGTGTACACTGATACGTTTTTGCACAAGTCATCTGTGTCCCCAATAACAAAAAACATATTTGTGAAACAACTCGGGTATTAAAACTGACAAAATGAAGACTCTAGTAGCAACTGTATGCAGGGCATTTTGTTCTGGAGGACCCAAACAGCGCTCATCCATTGTTGTTCTTCTGCGCTGCCGGTGTTCTGATGATTTGTGCTACTTTGTTGGAAAATATTTCAATAGTGCAAATCGATAGCAGAAATGAACTTGATCTTAGCTGTAGCATTTAAACTAACCCTGACCTTAACCATAAAACTTACAGCTTAACCCTATTGTCTTAACCTTAAACCTAACACGCAACCGCTTTGTAGCGTATCTCGATAGGTAGCACAAATCGACTCTGCGCATGTATATATGCAAAAAGTCACATGGATTCTCATCTGAGATTCTCATTCATGTCACATAGCCATGAATCGGATACATATCGGATTTAGAACCACATATGAAAGTGACTCAAATTGTCAAGTGAATTGAAAAGATCGGACTTGAGCATCCACACTGCCATGAAAAGATCGGATGTGTGTCGCATTAGGGCAAAAAATCAGATTTGAGTCACGTCAGCTTGGTGAACTTCGCCATATAAACCTAGAATGATTTTTTTGATACCCTTTCCTTTGAGCATTACAACTTTGAACCTTTGCTGTTAAGCCAAACACTAACACACAAACACACATACAGGTCCTCCGTCTTTGTGAGGACCTTCCAGTGACGTCATGATTACTGTAGATGCTTAGTGCAACACTTGAAAACTAACCCTGACATAGTGACCAAAAGGAATGGCACTTTCACTTATATTAAACAAAAGCTGCAGTTTTTGTGAAAAAAAAAAATGTTCCTTATGGGAACCAGGCAAATGTCCCCACAAAATGCTAGATATCCCAATCGCTGTGGGTACATCTGCCTAGTGCCCAAGAGTATTTTATTTATTTATTTGTTTATTGCAAAAATCTGCTTTTATTTAAAATAATAAATGAGGCAAAACACACATACACACGTTTTGTGAGGACCTATTATTACTGTAGCAAATCAATGATATGCCTACACCTTAAACTAACTTAACCATAAAATGTTTTCAAGTAAAAGCTGTAAAAAAAACAAACAAACAAAAAAAAACAACTGGATGATTGTGAGAACATTTGACACTATCTTATCATTGTAAGGACCTTTTTAGTACACACACATATACACACAAACTCATATTTCAGCAATGTGTATGGATTGTAAACCATTTTCTATTCTTTATGTGCTTTACTGTCAGTGTTTTTTCTCAGTGTACTGGGACACAATGTTAAAGTTTAAGTGTGAATTGATGATCTAGCATTTTAGGATTTCCAGGTCACTAATCTGCACAATAGTTACACTGATAAACACACTAAATGCTTTACCAATCCTGTAAATAATTTCCCACTGTCTAATAACAGCTTAATGAATATAATAAGTGGTGCCTTCTTTCAATCATTAATACAGATTTATACAGCATAAATCATAACAAATGCCCCATGTTCAAAAATAAAAAAATATATGTACTTTTTAGCTCTTACATACTATAGGTGCAATCCTACAGTAAAACCTGCTTACGCAAAGAAAGCAAACAAAACGTGACAGCAGCCTGACTAACCAGGCCATCATGACATTAAGCAAGTCAAAAAAAAAAAGTGCAGATTAAGCATCCACGACTTCTCCAGGAAAGCAGAAATTGTTAGCCTCAGGGTTTAAAAAGCAATGCGATGTCAGAAACATGTGACAGCAGTGGAAAAGAAAGAAAAAGTCTGTCTATGACCAGAATTGCAACAAAAAGCCAATCAAAAAGTTCAATCGGAGTAAAAGGTAAGAATGATGCTTGTTTGATCCAAGTGTGTGCACTTGTGCCATGAATCTGTGATGATGTTCAAGTGTCTGTGTTAACAGTAATTAAATAGAATCACTTGGGCTGTAATTATTTTCCATTTTGATGGATTTTATGGTATAACTTCTAGTCACTATCTGTCAACTGTCTGAACAGTGATCGAGACCCCTAAGGAATGCACAGACACAATGAAAGTGCTAATGGATATTGTCTCTGGTGTCATCGCAAGAATTTAGCATTTCTACCCTTATCAAAACAATCTAAAGAGTTTGGCTTGGAGATTAGTGTTGCGTGACGCATCCCTTCTAGCAGCTGGATTGCTAGGGAAGCTTATGGATATCCACATTGCTGTTGAACTTTTCAACCACCAAAGCTGCGTCTTAAAGCTAACCTCTTGCTCTGAAACCTTTTTGGTGTTTGGTCTCTTTGGCTTGTCGGCACCATGTTAAAGTTCTTGACAGCCAAAAGGCTTCGCTAAATGAGCAGGTATGTTTATAAAATGTGCTAATGTATTTGATTTTAGAGTAGAAGTGGTGAAATTTTCCTGTCATAGCAATGGCTAATCAAAGATAACCATCACTGCGGTTTTGCAGAATGTAGTTTGAATTTTGGGCATTTGAATCTCACATTGTTTTATCAGACATTCAGATGTAAGATGCCCGAGATCTTCTCGATCGCATCTGAAGCGAGAGGGGATTTTGTAAGAGTGCAGTGATCAGTCATCATCACAAAACAAACATTGCCTATGGGATAAAGTGTGAGTAGCATCATAACCTTGAATCGTCTGACGAACAGTTTTTGGGCGTTCAACACAATTGATATCTCCAGGACGAGTTTATCTCTTGTCATTTTCTCCTGCGGATTAAGTGGATTCTTCTCTGCTTTTAGTCATTACACAGTGCCTTATATTTGGGAATCAATTTTTCCTTCATTTAAAAGCCCTTTTATTTAAAGGTCAGATCGATCTGTGGGAAGCCGCAGTCCTTAAAATACACAGGAATACACATAGGAATGAAGTTTTCTAGAAGTGAAAAGGAAAAAAATACACTCTAAGTGCCGTGAAAACGCTTTATGTGGCAAACCACCGCTATTTAAATTATAATGGTGGCCCTTAATCTTTTTTTTTTTTTCTTTAAAGATCCTGCTGTTAGTGCTAAAGTGTCTCATTAGAGTAGATGTGATAAAGTGAAAAATGAAAAGAACATCATGGAAGGGTTTGGGTTCAGCTAAAATAGTAACTAAATAAAAGGCACAAAAAAATTGTCAGGACAGAGTATCTGTACCATTTTTACTGGTGACTAAAACGTTAGATTTCCGAGTATTCATGTTTTCTGCTATTTTACTGTAAACCACTTCACTGCTCTACTATCCGTTACAATAAAGAAACACTAAAGTGCTGTAAAATAAATACTGTACATTTTCATTCCTTTCAGCGTAATCATTTCAGGGTCTCGACGATTTAAAAACTATTAAAAGTATTTAAAATATGTTTGCTCTTAAGAGCACTCGAGTATTCAAAAACAAGTCCGATACCAAAACTGAAATTATTTTTACGTCCAAATCCTAGACTCTGCTTTAAAAGTCTAGCTTTATGGCATTCTCACTCTAAATGTCTAAATGTATACACAACATATCATTCACAAAACAGTGCACTATTTAGGAAGTTTTGTTATTTTGTATGTGACAGAAAGTAGAGTATATGAGGTGCACTCATATGTGTTAGAAGATACAGAGTTCCTATAATACACTTAGCTGTTTGTAGAGACTATAGCATGGGCGTCGCCGCCATTAACACTGGGGTGGGCGTGTCCCCCTTACATTTCATAATTATTCATTTGGACCACCCACATTTAACATAAAATACGAGTTCACCCAATGCTGTTTCTATTGTTTCACGAAAGAATCCCTTCCACTCAATCGAGATGAGAACACACACACCACTGAAATTCCACTCCGGGTTTCCGTGGTTACCTACAACAACAAACCACACGTAAGTGAAGTGACTCGCCAGTGCAGCTATAGACAGTAAACGTGCAGGTTGCTCAGTACTGGAGGAGGTAAGGTCAGCCACATTGCCTTCACACAATGTCTAACTTTTGCTAAAACCTTATTCTTTTGTTATAGGCCTTCAAAATGAACCCTAGGCCACATTAAATTAATGTTCGACTAAACAGTGAAATATTAGGAGTAGCCTAAGCTTTGCCTTATTTACTGTAAGTAACAGTAGGGGATTCTCGGTTGATGATCAGTTTGCAATATTTGCTCCTCAGGACACAATGGACAAAAGGAAAATCTTTACAAAGAAGCAGAAAGTAAGTCAACATTTCTCCACTGGACAGGGTTTTTCTCCCAATGGAAATGTTAGTGCAGTTAGCAGGCCAGTCAATGTTAGGAGATGTATCAGCTAGCTTAATGTAGCCTAATTTAGGCTACTAGGGTCAGCTACGCCTATTATAGTGCACAGAGCACCACCTGCTGGTATTCATAATATCAGCAATAATGAAATAATCATAATAAGTTTATTTGGCGTTTAGTATTTTTATCAGCAAGTATAAAATGATTGCATCCAAAAATTTGATTGGGAGTTTAGTATTTTAGAGTTTCAGTATTTTCCGCATAAAACAGTGCTTGGTTCATGGTCCGACAAATTTAAT
>JAQMYM010005216.1:0-10987 GCA_030014255.1 Parauchenoglanis ngamensis
TCCCGGACAATTCTAAAATTCCGGCCGGACGCAATTTCCAGGTCTCAAAAAGAGGACATGTCCGGGGAAAAGAGGACATCTGGTCACCCTAGTTTATGAGAGTAGATAACTATACTGTCATTAACCAAGCTGCACAGTTCTTAAAAGAAGTGTGCATTTTTTTAACATCCTCTTTTTGCATGTAGACTTAAATTTTCTCAGAACCACCATTCCTTGATTTGACCATTGCCAGATTCTTCGTTATTATATTTAACCATAAAGCTATAACTACAGCTGTGTCCATATAAAAAGTGTAGTTTATTAAGATCACAAAGTCTTGATCCTGGTTTATACAGTGAAATAAATATGCCTTATTGCCTTGTTCATTGACTTTGTCCTTAGAGGTTTCCTCATAAACCTACAGTCTAAAGTAACCTATAGTCAACAATTGGGATTTGAAAAATATTTAACCTGTGGGATTAAATGTGGGATAGTCAAGGATCCAAATATTTCAGGTCTCTGGGTGGATGCTGAGTGGTTATAATGAACATCATCAGCTCAAATGTTCTCACTTTGTAGGTTTTGTGATGTTATAACAACTTCACTGACTTAGTCGTCAATATACTTAGTCTTAGCTTGTACTGGGTAAGAAAACAAAATCCTTGTAATTTCATTTCATTGTTATATTTAATTAAAAGCACTTATTATTTTCCAGGCCTTGTATTTAGAATGGAGGGAATGGCATCTCTGAATAATTCAAATGTACCAAGTTTTATGACAATTCTAACCATGGAATCATTGGACATACCACTATCTAGTGTTTTTTCTGTATTTATCTTTTGCATCCTTACATACTGTTTAATTTTGCTCTTCAACTCCATGTTACTTGTGACTATAGTTGTCCAAAGGGATCTGCATAAGCCTATGTACATTCTGCTGTTTAATTTGTCCATATGTGACCTTATGGGGGCTACAGCTTTTTACCCCCAACTGGTTTGTAGTATGCTGTTTCAGAGGAGAGAAATCTCCTACCCTGCTTGTGCCTTGCAAGGCTACCTTCTTCATGTCTATGGGGGAGGATCTCTTTCATTTCTCAGTGTTATGGCTTATGACAGGTACATTGCCATTTGCAAGCCTTTGAGATACAATAATCTGATGACACAGGGCACCTTGGTGAAGCTTATTTTTCTGGTCTGGTCTATAAATTGTGCTTTGATTGGAAGTTCATTTATACTCACAATAAGCAGGGAAATCTGCAGGACAAATATAGTTGACATATATTGCAATAATCCTTCTTTAATGAAGTTAATATGTGAGGATACTAGAGCAATGAACTACTATGGCCTCTTTCTTGTAATTCTTGTACAAAGCTTTTCTTTACTGATAGTATCAGTAACATATATCAAAATTCTATTTACCTGTCTTTCTACTAAACAGGCAAAATCTATAAGTAAGGCAGTGCAAACCTGCGGGACACATTTAGTTGTTTTTCTGAGTTTTGAGATTAACACACTCTTCCTAATGACATCTCACAGGTTAGAATCAGTATCTCCACACTTAAGAAGGGCCTTTGGTATTTCAATTATCATCTTTCCTCCTATTCTTAACCCTCTAATTTATGGGTTGAAAACAAGGGAAATTCGACAAACAATGTTTAAGCTCATACAAAGAAAGATTTCTTCTATCCAACAGGAATAACTAAAATTAAAACATTACTTTTGTGTGGAGGAAAAGCCTAAAGTAAACATTAGAAATTATGGAATGGAATAATTAATAGAATGATTGCATATTGAATTTTGAATTCAGTCTACTCCTGTTTTTGAAAAATAACAATTAAATTAAGACAGACATAAATATAAATATATACTTGAAAAACTCAACAGGATAAGCAGGCAGAGAAGCTAATAGAAGAGGTTTTATTTATTTTGCTGTTATAAAAACTGAACTAAGTACTAACTAGAAGACATAAATTTAAAGCTCAGTCATGTAAATAAAACTGTGCACTGTTGTGAATATCAGTATTAACACAATAATTATAGGAACATTATATTTACATTGCCTCAAATTAAAGTAGAAGTCATGCTGATGTTACAAACAAAGGAATTAATGGATTTAATTAATGGAAGTACCATTGAAATGAAAAATGAAAATTTCCATTCTTTGATGTTCTTTGATTTTTCTTTGTTTTCCCTCATTTATATATGTATGTCATGCATCATCCCCACTTGATTCATAAGACTTTACAGGCAATACTAAACATACATTTTGTGACAAAGTGCACGTGTGGTACATGTGCCAAGTAAATAATAACTCAATTTAAGCTGTCATTGTCATTGGAAAGATTAATACAGATAACTATTGTCCTCATTAAAGGATCAGACACATGTAATTAATACTACTAATTAGTATTATTACTACTAAGTAGTACTACTACACATGTAATTAATATGTAAATAGACTACACACTAAGGCTCACAGTACACTCATGTGCAATATCACTGAGTAATGTTCACTAAACTGTGAACTGTATACATTATTTATCACTGGGCAGAAAATTAACCAAAACTAGAAAAAAAAGCACTCCTGAGACCTCGGCCTTCTTTTGCTGGTTGATGCTCGTTGCTGAAACTGTTGGGGGGAAAAGCTGGAAACAGGGAAATTCACTTACATAGTCTTCTGGTACACAAAGAGAAAATCATGAAAATATTTAAATGTTTAAATGATATAAAATTGAAACTAACTTGTCTGGGGGTTCAAAAGTTTCCAAAAAATATCTTCTGTTTGAAGACTTTAACATCGAGTGGAAGAACATGGACTCTTCTTTCTGTAAAAAGCTGTCAACATTTAAAGGAAATGAAGGGAAAAGCCGTCCCACACCAATTTACTTTATTTATTTGTTTAATTCTTGCTCATTTTCCTGATCAATGATTTGCTGTTGAGACCATTAAAAGCTTAATGTTTTACAATCTTGCGTTTGCCTCATTTTTTAAAATTTTGCCCAGGAGTGTATTAGTACATTATATTATTAACTATTACAACTTATGCTTCTTTCTATGGCATTATTCTCTCTTCTGCTGTAACACTGCAAATTCCCCATTGTGGGATTAATAAAGAGTTATCTTATCATAAGATGATGCATGACATATTTAATTTATTTATTTGTTTATATATTTGAATATTTATGGTTTATTTAATATTATGACCATACACTGAAATTATACATTTGATTTATTCATTTCTGAGATACTTTTACCCAGAGTGACAAAACATGACAACAGCCGAGGGCTTTACATTATAAAGTACTAGCAGAATTCATAAGAATTTCTAACACGATTAATGAGAAATGCCTGTTTGTATAAGTGCTAAAATGAGTAAGGAGTAAATGCCAATGCAAAGAAGTTCAAGAAAAGTTATCCTCCACTCTCAAATCAGATGTAGTATATTTAATAGATCTCTGTGGCAAGTTACAGTGTAGTCAGATATTTTAAGTAGGTGATGAAGAGAATGATTTTGAACAAACTTGTTGAAGTTGGAAGCACACAATTGTATAGGATGTCTTTGTATGCTGTAGTTTTTCTATTTCCCTTCACTGGAACTGTGAAGATTCAAAATACACCCGTGCGCAAAGCAAAGTCCATGAAGACATGGATTGTCAAGGTTGGAGTGAAAGAACTCCAGTGTCCTGCACAGAGACCTGACTTCAACCCCATTAAACACTTTTGGGATGAACTGGAACACGACTGCACCCTTGGCCTCCTCGCCCAAAATCAGTGGTACGACCTCACTAATGCTTTTGTGGCTGAATGGGCAAAATCCCCAGAGCCATGCTCCAAAATCTAGTGGAAAGCCAGGGGAGACTATTAGAATTACATATATCATCAGGGTTGGGATACTTTATTTACAATATTAATGTATTGGCAACTGTAAGATTAGCTATGATTTCACGAGTCTCACATCGGCACTCTGGCCTCAAGTGAAGTGTGCACATGTACATGGTAGTATATCGATCTTATTTTAGGCTGCAATTACTATTTTGATAATCAAATAAGTCAATTTTTTTCTTTGATTATTCAATTATAATTATAAAAAAAAAAAAAATTATGTACAAAAGATATTTATTTTAAATATTGTGAGTGGAATACTGTGGCGACAGAACAGTGGGGAAAGAGCGTCAGCATTGGTGTGCTTCGCCCCAGGCCGGTGCAGCACCTCAAAGGAGAAGCCCTGCAGAGAGAGGAACCACTGAGTTAGTTTACTGTTTTTTGTTTCATCTAGTGTAACTATTGGAGGGGTGCATGATCTGTAATGAGGGTGAATTGCCGTCCTGTTAAGTGATATTGTAGCTCCTCGATGGCCCACTTTATGGCCAGGGCCTCCCTTTCGATCGCCGCATACCGTCGCTCAGAAGGGTTCAGCTTCCAGCTGATGTGCAATACCGGACTCTCTTTCCCATTGAAGTCCTGCGCTAAGACGGCCCCCAGTCCTGTCTTGGAGGTGTTTGTTTGGAGCAGGAAAGGGCGTTCGAAATCCAGATTCTGGAGAACGGGGGAGCTGGTGAGAGCAAGTTTTAGTTCCTCAAAAGCACGCTCGGATGCTGGGGTCCACCTCACATTCTCCAGATCCGAAAGGGGGGTGGCTATAGAGGAGAAGTTCGGGATGAACCGCCGGGAGTACCCGGCCAGCCCTAGGAAGGCACGAACCTTTTTCTTCATGAGGGGTCTGGGAAACCGGCGGACTGCCTCCACTTTCTTTTCCTAGGGTTATAGGAGACCCCTTCCAATGCTTTAGCCCAGGTACTGCACTTCCGTTAACCCCAGGTGGCACTTTTTGGGGTTCGCCGTGAGCCCAGCCCACCGCAGCTCCTCGAGGACTCTGTTCTGATGGTGAAGGTGGTCGTCCCAGGTGCGAGAGTGGATGATGACATCGTTGAGATATGCTGCAGCGAAGTCCCGGTGCTTTCGGGGCAGGACGTCCATAAGGCATTGGAAAGTCGCCAGGGCTCCATGCAGCCCGAAGAGAAAAACCCGGTACTGCCAGTGGCCGGACAGGGTGCTAAATGCTGTCTTCGACCTGGAGGAAGGGGTGAGGGGCAAAGGGTACCCCTTTGTCAGGTCGAGTGTGGAGATGAACTGAGCCTTCCCAAGACGTTCCATGAGCTCATCCACTCTCGGCATCGAATATCTGTCAAACTCAGAGACCTCGTTGAGTCTGTGGAAGTCGTTACAGAGGCGGAGGCTTCCATCGGGCTTGGGCACCATGACGATTGGGCTGGACCAGGGGCTGGTGGAGCCTCTATATCCTCTTTATCCTTTATTTAGCCTCTATATCCTGATGCCGGGCTTCCGGCACACAGTAGGGCCACTGCCTAATGACGACTCCAGGCGATGTCCTGATATGGTGATGGACCACGTGGGTCCGCCCGGGCTCTGCGGAGAAGACATCCCGATGTTGGGATTCAAGCTCCTCCAGATCCTGATGCTGAGATGGGGAGAGGTCAGCTCCCTTGTGGACCGCTTCGGCAGGACCTGGAAGGAGAGAGAGAGATGACATGAGTGCAGGGACAGGCTCTATCTAACGTTTCAGCAAATTGATGTGGTATACCTGTGTCTCAGCTCTCTTACCTGGCTGCTGGAGGTGGTAGATCACTGTGCCTGCTTGCTCAACCACATTGTAGGGGCCCTGCCAGCGTGCTAGGAATTTGCACATGGCACTGGGGACTAGGAGCAGCACCTTATCCCCCACCTGGAACTCACAGGTTTGGGCTCGGATGTTGTAGGCCCGTTGCTGCTCCTGCTGTGCCATTGCCAGGTGTTCCTGGACAATTGGGCCCACCTTCGCAATCCGCTCCTGCATCTCACCTACATGCTCGACCACAGTGTGGAACGGAGAGGGTTGGGCTTCCCATGCCTCTTTTACAACATCCAGCAGTCCCTGGGTCCGCCGTCTGAACAGGAGCTCGAATGTGGTGAACCCCGTCAAGGCCTGAGGTGTTTCCCGGACCAAGAATAGCACAAATGGGAGAAGCAGGTCCCAGTTCCGGCCCTCGCCTTCAACGACCTTTCAGGTCGCTTCAGGGCCTGGTTGAATCGCTCCACCAGGCCGTCGGTCTGCGGGTGGTAAACAGACGTGTGGAGATGGTGGACTTTAAGCAGCTGGCACAGGTCCCGCATGAGGCGGGAGACGAGTGGAGTACCCTGGTCCGTGAGTATATCCTTCACTATCCCCACCCAGCTGAACAGTAGGACCAGCTCTCTGGGCAATGTTAGTATTTAATAAAAACAAAAGAATTGGCCTTGCTGTTCCAGTACTTTCAGAGGGGACTATACCACAGGCAGGAACATTTACTTACCTCAATAATAAGGGCACAAGTCCTAGCTTGCTGGTGACACAAGACCTTCCTAAAGAAAAAGGTCTGTTTGTTCAGTAACAAATACTATAGACGCCGCCCTCACTGGCTGGATGGCAGTATCATGTTACAGGGGCACAGGGGGCTCATGCCCCTACAAGTTTGAAATCAGAAGACATCAAGTAGTTAGAATTCTGGGTAGTCTTTCTGACCCTAAAAGTATTTTTACTATTTCTAAAATGTTGTCACATGCTTGTCTGCTCAAACATCATGACAGTCAGATTCATCAGTATAAAAAATTCAAATAATATCCTGAGTGTAAGAAACCAAAGTATACACTTCTTGTATGTCCCAAGGTGGAGGCTGTGATGAGTGGTTCTATCAGGTGCATCTGGTGAACTGCATAATTCCCAAAATACTACATTTTTATCAGAGACTAAATTTTTATGTGGGGCCATCCAACACAATTCCCCAAGAGCCAAGTGGAATCTGGGATATTTTCCTTGTGTACTGCTTACAAGCCTATGTGGAATTCTAAACTGAAGTTTTCTTCAGGAATCTTTTGCTTGCCTGAGTAAATTATACCCTGTTTTTCATCAATAAATTTGCACTTAGGTTTAACTTTTGGTGTGCTTGGATGACAAACATTCAGCTTATTCAGTGTGTTGAGTGTATGATGTTTAGTCATTTATTTGCTATTTATTAGCTTTGTGATAAGTGTAT
The DNA here is from genome assembly GCA_030014255.1 of Parauchenoglanis ngamensis. NCBI lineage: Eukaryota > Metazoa > Chordata > Actinopteri > Siluriformes > Auchenoglanididae > Parauchenoglanis > Parauchenoglanis ngamensis. The sequence goes on from JAQMYM010005216.1 coordinate 7,049, forward strand.
GCTAGTTAGCTCTCTGATGGAGAATATTGCAGCATTAGAGGTGTGCATCTAGTCTCTAGAGAGGTTTAGTGAGAGTAAGAGCAGTGTAGTGTCTGTAGGGGAAAGTTTGGATGCCTTAGGTGGAGTTAGCAGTCCCCCAACATCATCATTAGAGTCCTCACAGTGGGGCAAAAGGGTGTTGACTTGGTAGCATAATCTCAGAGCCAAAGCTAGCTCTAAGGCTCACCCACGGGAGCATAACTCTTCTCTGCTTCATGTGTTTAACATGTTTGCTCTCCTCTGTGAGGCACTTGCTGAGAAATCTGAAAGAGCACTGGTTTAAAGTATAAATTAGGAGCTAGGATGTCAGACATAGCAGAGTCTTATGCAAGCCTAGGTTTCTAAGATTTCCATCAGTCAGACGTTACTAAGAGTAATTTTATAGAGATGTGTAAATTAGCAAAGGCGATGTCCGATGCCATAATATGCTCTGGCCCCATCCCAGTGCTGCGTAGTGATTACAGCAGCTTATTGTCACTGAACTTCTGGATGTCCAGGTGGTTCTCAGAAATTGGAGTAGTTTTGAAGGCAATTTCTGGCCAGTTTGCTGTTCCTCAAGGTTCAGTTTTAGGCCTACTTCTTTTTTATTTACATATAATATAATATTATTCATAAACACGGTATTAGCTTCCTCTGTTATGCTGATGACGTACAGTTGTATGTTTCAGCAAAGCCAGATGAGAGACACCAGCTTAATAAAGTTGAGGATTGTGTAAAGGACATTAGATGATGGATGCTTACTAACTTCCTTCTACTTAATTCTGATGAGACAGAAGTACTTGTATTAGGACCACATGCAGCTAGAAGTAGACTTTCTGATTCTCTGTGTACAGAACTCTGGATGGCCTTTCTGTTTCACTGTGTGCAGAAGTAAAACATTATTGTGATCATTGCTAAGAAAACAATGTCATGGCACAATGCAGAAAAAGTAGTCCTTACAATAACAAGGAGATATGAGGCACATCACCTCTATCTTATCTACTCTGCATTGGCTCCCAATCAAATTTTGCATTGATTATAAAATACTACTATTGACCAATAAAGCACTGAATAGGCTCACACCACATTATCTGATTTTTTTTTTTTTTGTATTTAATCTGCCACTACTACACATATCAAACGGTGCAGCAGTTAATATTAAAACTTGTGAATTTCATGCTACACAATTGTACTTTTTTGACCATATAACACACAGTTATAGAAGGGAATTAATTCTAATCACATTATCTGGTATCACCCAAATGAGGATGGGTCTCATCTGAAGTGACATCTGCTAAGACTGTGTACAGAAAAACATCTGTGCTAAGTATGGGCTAGAAGTTCCCAAGTCCTGATGGGAGACACCACCGAAAGTGGTTGAGAACAACAAAGCTAAGGTCCTGTGAGAGCTCAAGATCCAGACAGTTAAGCAGCTGCCATCCAAATACAGGCAAATATCCTGCCTCTCGACAACATGGAATCACCTCTCAGGCATCATAGCAGAGAAGCTAGGCAGACACATGAGTCAATACATTAGCAAAGCTCAGAAAGGAATAGGAACCAGCACTAGAGGGTCAAAGCACCAGCTACTGGTTGATAGAGCAATCACCCAAGACTTGGGACCTGAGCACAGCCTGGATCAACTATAAAAGGCCTATAATTTGATGCCTCTTATATGGAAACTGGAATGCTTAGCACTATACAAGGCTAACAAGGCACTAATAAGCTTCATCAAGAACTCAGTGCAGCTGTGGAAGACAACACTGGAAGCCAATTCCAAGGCCAAGTCATGATAAAGTGTGGTATATACCAAGGTGATGCACTTTCCCCACTGCTGTTCTGCATAGGCCTGAGCTCCATCAGCCACATTATCTCAAAGAGTGGATGTGGATAAAGGTTCAGAAGTGGAGTAACCATCAGCCACCTCCGGTATATGGATGACAAAGCTGTAGGCCAAGAGTGAGCGAGACATCGACTGACTGATCCACCTCACCAGAATCTACTTCGAGGACTTTGGGATGTCATTCAGACTGGATAAATGTGGACACATGGCGCCCAAGAGAATGAAGATGAGTACTGGAGTTAACTGGAGTTACCAGAGGGCAAAATAACAGATATTCAGGACAGCTGAAAGTTCCTTAGTATCCTACAGGCCAGTGGGAATCAGGATGAGGTTACAAGGAGATCAGCCACAGCCTAATATCTCTAGATGTCAGGCAGGTGCTCAGAAGCCAGCTCAATGGTAGGAATAAGATCTGAGCCTTCAACATGTACGTCCTACCAATCATCAGATACACAGCTGGAATAGTGAGCTGGCCACAGGAGGAAATAGATGCCATTGATGTCAAGACACTGAAACTCTTCATGATGCATGGAGGGTTCCACCTGAAGCCCAGCTCCCTGAGACTCTATGTACAATGGAAAGTAGGGGGGTGAGGATTAGTGAGTGTCAGAGCCAAGCCCCTCCATGGAATGTACCACCGGCAGATGGAGGAAGTGGCTGACATAAGGAAATCCTATAAGTGGTTAGAAAAAGCAGGCATAAAGGACAGCACTGAGGCTGTGATCATAGCAGCACAAGGAAAGGCACTAAGCACCAGTTCTATAGAGGCAAATATGACCATTCTATAGCTGACACAGGAGGGACTAGGCTTGCTGTGCTCCCCTTACTCTGCGTTGTGTTTGTTCTTAGGTTCTTAGGGGATTGACATCACCACAACCATCTTGAGAATGCTGAATTTATTTCTCTCACTTCTGGTGTGTGAAATTAAAAAGGACAAATGTAAAAAAAAAAAGAATTTCACAGGTCCATCTCACAACCATAGCTCCTCAGCAGCAGCATAGATGAGAAAGAGACGAAATGCGAACAAAACATGTATACAAATAGTAACACATAGGTAACCCATTTATAGTATAATAACATGAAATTACATTAACATGACATACCTGTTGTGTAAAATAAAAAAGGGCAAATGTAAAAAGAAAAGGAGTTTCACAGGTCACATCCACAGCTCCTGCCCAACACAAAGTACATTACATTAAAAAATTAGTAACAAAAGTGCTACACTAGTATTTATACCACTGTGTGCACAGCACATACTTCATTTCTCTGTGACAATATCCATGCCCCCATTTTGTCTGTTCCCATGAGGCTGTCAAAATAAGAGTGCATAGTCTCTCTTCGGCAAAAGAGCCACTTGTGAGGAAATTTAGTGAAACCTCACTGGTCCTGTTGGACACAGATACCCCTGAGACCATCCAGCATATAGTAGTTGGGTGCAAGATGCAAGCTGGGACAGCATACACTGAAAGGCATTACCAAGTGGCAGGGATAGTGAATAGAAATATCTGTGCCAAGAAGCTCCCAAGTCCCAATGGGAGACATCACAGAAACTGGTTGAGAACAACAGAGCTAAGATCCTGTGGGACTTCAAGTTCCAGACAGTTAAGCAGCTGCTGGGTTAGGGTTAAGAGCAACTGGAACAGATGTGGAAGGTGAAGTCCAAAGTGGTTCCAGTGTCAAAATGAGCATATGGGGCTATAACTCCCAAACTTGCAGAGTGACTCTAACTGATTCAACAAATTAGGTCTCTGTTGAGAAATGTGCAGTTCTAGGAACAGCGAACATACACTCCTGCGCAAAAAAAGTGAGGCAAACCAAATATTGCAAAACATTAAGCTTTAATGTTCTCAAAAAAAAAAACTGGTCACTGGGCAGAAAATTAACAAAAACAAACAAAAGCATTCCTGAGACCTCTGCTTTCTTTTGATCGTCAGTTCTCTTTGCTGAAACTGTTGGGGGGAAAAGCTGGAAACAGGGAAGTTCACTTAGTCTTCTGATATACAAGTCAAGTGGCTTTTATTGTCATTTCAACCATATACATGTAATACAGTGTACAGTGAGACGAGACAGCGTTTCTC
>JAQMYM010005217.1:0-10987 GCA_030014255.1 Parauchenoglanis ngamensis
ATGTTTTTTTTTTTTTTTTTTTTAATGAGGGGGGCATTTTAGTGCCCAACATCAGTACCTGTGAATCTGTCCAGAGTATTGCAATTGGTTGCTAATGAATTCAACCAGGGATTCAAGGTCAGTATACATTTTGCGGCGAGTGTGTTCCCTTGCATTAAGTATTCTCTTTAGATGTCTTTCACTTATGTGAAAACCATACCTACTGCAAAGCATTGGTTTAATGTCTTTATATTTGAGCCCAATTCCATGAACAATGAACCTTTCCCATGGGTGTACGTGCTCCAGTATTGTGGTCTCCATGTTGCTGAACTGACCTGGAAGTACATCGACCAGAATGAAAATATATGATGTTTTGCAATATCTCAGAAAAGTTTAGATACAGTTCTAAACACGCATATTTCACATTAAAAATATGAGTTAATATGGGCATATATTTGATTTGTAAGGTGTTCCATAATGGCAACTCATCTAGAGTTTCTGTGTGGTGTCTATTTATCACACATGAGGTAAACTGTTCTCAACAAAAATAGGCAGCAAAAAGATCTGTTCATTGTCATATTGACATCAGACCAGCAAAATTACATAACTGACACCTTTCCTTATAGTTTCAATGTCTAGGCTATATGTCACAGACATGAAAAATATAGATCTAAATATTATTTGTCTTTAACCATTTTAGCAATTGAATGTTATTAAAGGAGAAAGTTGAGGTGACGTGTACTATATAGTCAGAAAAACCCAGTGTAGGCAATAATCATGCCATATCGACAAGTTAACAGAACATTAGGTGAAGAGTAGTTTTCTGGTGCATGCACTATCTCTCTCACACTCTCTCTCTCACTCTGAATGAGTGTAAATGAAATTGAGAATACACTTCTTAAGCTTTGTCTGTCTAAACTAAATACACATTAACCTTATAATGAAATTAAACCAAACATTCTACTATTGATAGCCATTATCAAAGGCAAACTCAGAAAGATGGAGCTGGCAGCAACAGCGCTGCAGCAGCACCACTGCGGGTGTGGACACATGTAAGCCACAACATCACAAGTAAGCGATCACACACATAACACAGCCGATGTGGCCCAGGCCTTAATGGCCTGTTTGTTACGTCCTAGTATAGGTCGGGTCACAACATACAGACAGAATTAAAAGGTGGTGAGACCAAGGTTAAGTTTGCTTTGTGTTTTAATTACAGTATTTCTTTTTTCATTTTCCAAGTGGTTAAAATCTTCAGAAGTCGACCAGGCCAAAACAATAAACAGAATTCCCTCTACCTGTTTAACTAATAAATTAAATTACCTACCCAAAAGAACAAAATACAACAACAACAAAAAAGTACAACATCTTCCCTCACTCCCAGTCTGGCCTAAACCAGGAAGAAACAGAAAAACATAAATGGCAGAGACTTCCTACTAACCACCAGCTACCTTGCATTATTTACAAGTGAAGATTATATTCAAAATATATACAAAAGATCAAAACCAATTCATGCAGGAAAAACATAGCACAAACCAGACAAAGAGTCATTTATAAAGAGGCAAGCACATGACAAAGATTATACAGACAAAGCAAGAGCACAGGTTTCCTGAGGTATAAGCTGATAATATTTAAATACTCTTTGACATAACACTCCCTCCATAAAGAGTAAATCTCAAGTTCACAACTCACTAAAATCTTACTGCAACAGTGAACCTGCCACTATATTTTCAGAGCCTTTCTTATGCTGAATGTTTAAATTAAAACTTTGTATAATCAAGGACCACTGCATGAGGTATTAGTTGCTGTTTTACATGCAATGTGGCTGTGGGCTGTGGCCTGTTAAAACAGTAATTGGATCATAGCTAAAACCAATTAAAATTCAAAATGACAGAGGGCAAGTAAGAGGACAAGTGTTTTCCTTCTCAATAGAGCTGTAGTTCATCATAAGGTGGTTAAACATATGAGAGAAGAAACTAACAGGATGATCTATGCTTTGAGCCGCTTAGTGCATGACAACAGCACTAGCACCAGTACCACTGGAGTTTACCTCAAGTTTAAAAGATTTCTTGAAGTCTGAGGTAGAGAGAATAGGTGCACTACATAAAAACAGTTTAACAGCCTCAACAGCAGCCTTGCAGCTAGGACACGACACAAAAGGAGCTGAGCTATGGGGGAGCGGCAACACAGAATCTGAGAAATTCTTACAGAAACTCCTATAATAGCCAGCCATCCCAAGGAAATGTCAAAGCTCTTTTTTGGTCATTGAAACCGGAAAAGTGACAATGGACTGGATCATAGCATCCAGATAACAAACATTACCTTTTCCAAATTGCTTACCAATGTAGGTTATCATGGCATGAGCAAACACATTTTGCAAGGTTTAGAGTCAGAGAAGCTGTCTGAAGATGATCAAGCACATGGTCTAAGGTACAGATATGGCTATTTCAAGTATCAGTAAAAACAACCACATTATCAAGGTAAGCTTCACAATTATCTGTATCACCTAGGACATGAGTCATTAGTCGCTACATGGTAGCTGGTGCGTTTTTTTAGACCAAAAGCCATGACTATATATTGGAGGAACCCGTCTGGTGTAGAGAAAGCAGAAATTTCAGATCTACACTCAATGAGAGGAACTTGCCAGCAACCCTTTAGGAAATCCAATTTGGTAACAAACTTTGCATTGCCTATCTGAGCAACACAATCTTCCATTCTTGGAAGAGTCTGCGTTAGTTAGAGCATTGACTTTCCTATAATCTTTGCAGAACCGATAACTTTTATCAGGTTTTGGAGATAGTACACGAGGGAACACCAGGGACTACAGCTATGCACAGCAAGGCCATTCTGAATTAAATAGTCTGTTTCCTTTTTCATAATGGAACATTTGGTAGGATTAACCCTATAAGAGTTTTGTTTAACAGGAGCATTATCACCAACATCAATATCATGCTTGAGAACAGTAATACAAGAAGGGGTATCAGGAAAAAGGGATGAATAGTTCTTAACCAGACTTACTAAAAGTTGTTGATCTGATGCTAACAGGTGAGCATGTTTGGACTGAATATTTGACAGCTATTCAGAGTTTGGTAAATAGTAAAGTGAACACAGGGAAAACAAGCCCTACCTACACTGAGACCATCCACCTCAGTACTTAGGTGGTACTATTATACAGGCAATGGCTACTGAAGAGACAAAAGTACTAAAAGAGCAGACCTCTGTGGTGGATCAAGAAAAATAGTGGTCGAGCATATTCACATGGTATTCCATTGTGTTCCATTTCTGATCAGAGGTTTTCACAACATAGTCTGTGTCAGTTTAGATTCAGTAGCATAGGGACCCAAGAATCTAGCCTGGAGAGCTGAGCCTGATACTGGCAGTAAAACCATAACTGCGACACCTGCTTGGAATGCACGCACAACAGATTTTTTTTCAAAACAAGTCTTCATACAGGACTGCAAAGAAACAAGAGAACATCTGGCTAATTCACAGGCAGTATGTAGGTGCTCATGGACGTAACTAACATTATCAAGAATAATCTTAGCTGGGGTTTTCACAGGACTTGGTGATGGAAATTCTTCCTGTAAGACCTTCAAAGGACCATGAACTGAGTACCCAAAGACTAACTCAGCTGGGCTTATTCCAAGTGATTACTGTACTACATCATTGATGGCAAACAGTAACAGGGGAATCCCTTACTCCCAAACTTTTCCCTGACTTAAAAAGTAAGTTTGATTTATTCAGTTCGATGAAGGGTACTTACACAATCTATTAAAATTCTTTCAAAAGGTTCTCCCATAATAGGTATAGGTTGAAATGGCGGTGAGGGAATAACCTGATTAGATTTTCCTGCAATCTGATACACATGACAGCTGTGACAATACTTGGCAACATCAGACATCATGGTAGGCCACAAAAAATGCTTTAATACATGATTGTATGTCTTCCTCACACCTAAGTGGTCAGAGCGATTGTGATCATGGGCAATCCTTAACACTTGGGCCTACACGGTTTTGGAACCACAATTTGTAAAACTGACCTCCAATCATGCTCAGGGTTTGAGCGTGTTCACTTATGCGTTAAAACATTCTCGTCAAAGAAATATGCTGAAGAACATTGAAGTAACCGTAACTTATCTGCAGCAGCAGTGATACAGTAACAGAGAGAAACATCTGAGGGCTTCTGCAAAGTGCTCTATCACCATCCTATTCCGGTATAGAAGTAGCATTAACACCTGGAACAATCACATGAGTAGGAAACAAATCTTTGTGCTCAAACACAGGATATTCATTACACAAAAAGGAGTCTGAAAGATCATCAGCACTGTTCATTTTGCGAGCTTTTGTGCACGTCACCACACATGAACTAAAAACAAATGTGAACTTACGTGACAGTTCATCTGTCTCTTTAAAATAGGGAGTGTCTTTTACTACAGGTAAATGGAAAACCTTTCCATAAATATATATAATAAATAAATTAAACTCCCTTAACTGGCAACTGGTGGCAAGAAAAGCCAGACACAGCACTAGAACAAAGATAAACTGTATGCAAAGGGCCCTTTACAATACCCTGAACTAGAACATCTACCCCACAATTAGACTGGTCAGGCAAAGGAGGGACATCATCCACGAAAAAATAACTGAGTGGCTCCAGTGTCTCTCAAGATGCACACTAGTTTAGCCTCCAAATTTGTATCAGAAACTATGCCACCCAGAATAAAAGGTACAAAGGCAGTGTCAACTGAGGAAAGTGAAAGTAAACTGTCACAGTCTGGGGCTACATGCAGTAAGCCACACACTTAGGGTTATATTATGCTTTTGTTGTTTTTATTGATTTTTGCATGACAACAAGGGAGTATAGTAAAAAACATTCACCGGATTCACTAGCATTTTTAGGCACCCTCACAACAGTTCAGAGCTGTAGCTGTGATAAAAAAATATCATGCCGTGGAAGGGAAAACACAGCTGCATGCATGAGTGCAAACTAATCAGCCAAAACAGAAGCATCACTGAGCAAAGAGACAATTTGTTCATTTAGATAAACCATGATTTTCTAAGAAATGGAAGTCTTAAAGTCCTCTAGCAGGATCAATTCTTTTAACTTTTCAAAGATAACCTTATTTGCAGCACACCACTTATAAAATAGAGCGGATTTTTCATGTGCAAATTCAACATATGTTTGGTTGCCGGATTTGGCATGCTTATGAAATTTCTGCCAGTAAGCTTCAAGAACAAGTTCATATGCACATAACACAGTTGATTTAACCCTTTGAGGCCCAAAGGCTTTTTCTCAGTTTTCTCAATTTTTGCATGTCTTGTTAAAATCGCCTTTAGAGGCACTTGCTTATCACATTAAACCTATGTGCTTTATACCTGAAAAGTTGGAGTCCAGTTTTAGAAATTCTTCACATCTCTTGGGAAAACATACCTTTACTCATGTGGACATATTGCATTGGTGTTTGAAATGGGTTTACCAAAGTCTTGGTTTACTAAAGCAGTAGAATGTATTAATAAAACAGTAGATTAAAATAAATGTCAAAAATGAAATTTTGTTTGAAATTTTGAAGTGTTGTCTGTCACTCAGCTTTCATGAAGTGTTAAAGAGACCGATAAAATGCGACTGAATAACGACTTCATGCTTCATATCAAGCCACATGGGATGTGTACAAATGAAAAAATGTGCATTACAACAGTTTTTACTATTACCTTTACTATACATAGAGTTCCTTTTGAAGGATGAAGCTGTAAGTGGTCCAGAATTATAAAATAGGTTACGATACCAATGATTGGTTTTTTGCTGTATAGAATAACAGTGAATGACCTGGTTTTAGTTGTATTGATTCACTGGTTTGAAAAAGATGATTGGTTCCTTTGTCCAGGAGTCATCTTTTTTCACCCTCCTCTGAACAGTTTTACCAGAATGTGCTGTGTGAATTGTGGAGCAAATAAACACTTCAAGTGTGTCCATCCACTTCACATATACTGTACTATGGGGCCATCTCAGAACCATCTTATGGAACCGCTATCTTTTTTTTTTGTGAGGGCATTTATATCTGTCTGCTCTGAGTGCAGCTCTTGTGGTTCTCCCTGTAAGTCGCACAGGCAGCTATTTTGTGCCCATGGAGAGTCCTGAAGAGCTTGGGGCTGGAACAAAACTTGTCCATATAAATGTGGTAGCCTGTGCCAGGGTACTGTGATTACACAAAGAATATTACCACATCATATGACATGCCATGTTCTGAAGAGGTGAGGCAAAGTGAAAAGTCCACCATGTATCCATTCTTAAAATTGGCCGAGACAAACAGCTTGAACCACTTTGTGGATTTTGCCTTCATGTACTGGATCATCCCAGTTTTAGCCTTTGAGGCAACCATCCTTTCTTCCACAGCCAGGTTTCTGTGGGGGTGATAAAATGATCTACATAGCCACAATAGTCTGACATGCTGGGCTATACCCTTTTTACTGTCATTATGGACATGAAGATTTCATGAAATTGGGTATGCATGTGTAGGTGTGTGTGCATATGTGGGGGTGTGTAGAGGTGTGAGGGCATGTGGGTGGGGGGGTGTGAGGCTGCAGCAAGGGAGAAACAAAGACAAATGGTCTCCAACAGCCAACAATGTCCTTCGGTGGAGATGTTAATGTTGAGACTATGTTAGACTGTAATTCTGGTTATCACACAAAGCTCATGCCTTTCATAGCTTCTGAAAAGAGAAATGCTATTAGATGAGTGTTAGATTGAAAATCTTGTCCCTTTTCTGTCCTTTGACCACTGTTCCTCTTCTGTCCTTTTTCTATCCTTTGACCCCTTTAACCCTGTTGCCATGGATTGTCGTTCTGGCTTTTCTTTGCTCAGATTTAAAGATGAAGCTTTCTTCTCTGTCCTGTGATCCAGATAATTTAGGTCCTTGTGACATGACCAAAGATGGTTTAGGTTAAGGTATCGTAAACAACATTATATACTGTTCCTGATTTATCTTATGTCATATTTCTTACGCAGGAGACTATTATTATGTCATATACGGAGACCACTAGTCTCCTTTTGTCCAAACAAGGTTTTTTTCTGCCTATCTGTTCCCTTGAGAATGTACTATGACATCTGTGTTTCAATGTATAAATACTTCTAGACTTTCTGCAGTAAAATCAGACTGAGTTTAACACGACCTTGTGTCTGTTGTTTACTCATTCTCCGATTTCCACATGCGGAAGAAAGAGAGCGAGAGAGACGGATCCAGAGTCTGATAGAGATCAAAGCTTTATTCGGACTACTTCAATCGGGATTCACAAGGCCGTTTAGCTCTACCTAAATCAGTTTTACCACTTCTTGTGAAACAATTTCATGGTATTTAACATGTCTCACAAACAGGGGCAAGGCGAAATATTGACAATGTTTGTATATCTGACTTGGGCAAGATAGTAAGACTCTTGCTGGACTCCTGCCTTATCTGTGCTAAGTCTAATTCCATACCACAGATGGCTAAGCATGATGTATTGGTTCCGCCACAGTTTCCCTTTCAGTATTTACAGATCGATTTCACTTACATGCCTGCAAAGGTTCCACTGAAATACATGTTTTGTGTATTTTGGGTGGATGCTTTTCCATGTGTTAAAGAAAATGCAAAAACAGTGGTGAAAACTTTGGCTAAAGAAATTATTCCTCGCTATGGAATTCCACCTGTCATTGATAGTGATCAAGGAACACCTTTTGTGGCAAAAGCTCTGTAAGTATTTGAGTATATATTGGAAGGTTCGTATTCCATATCACCCACAGTCATCAGAGGTGGCTGAAAGGAAGAACAGAACGTTAAAAGAACATTTGACCAAAGCAATGCTTGAAAGTGGTAAATCATGGATTGATCTATTGCCAACTGTTCTTTGTGAGATCAGAATGACATCTAGTGCCACAACTAAATTGTCACCTTTTGAGATTCTTTTAGGAAGGCCTTTCCTGACTCCTTGGCAAAAGGGTAACCCGGGTTTTCCTTCACAGGCGATCTGGATGTTGCAGTGGCTGACTACACCCAGACTTTGATTGAAAAACTGAATAGCATACAAGGTGATGTGTCTTGTTCTTTACCTCTTCCTACAGAGAAGCCTAACCATCCTTATGTTCCAGGTGACCAGGTGCTGGTGAAATCTCTGAATCCGCGGAAGGTGGGTGAAGCTGCTTACAGTGTACCGACGGAAGTCATCACTGTGACTCGGACAGCAGTGCTCACTAAACTTCAGCCACAGTGGATTCATGCAAGTTGACTAAAGAGAGCTCCAATAACATATACAGACACACAACTATCAAACAGGCCCAAGGGGCTACAACGCAGGGGAAAAGGGTATCAACTGCTATCAAGCCAGCTCTGAAGGGAGCCCAATGCTGGAGAACACTCTTCATCGCACACACACATTTATGAATCACCTTATAATTGTTGATTGATTTGCTTTAATTGATTAGATTTTGTGATTTAATGCTCTATTTCCCTTGCCTTTTTACTTTTTAATAATTTGTATCATATTGTTAATTAATCCTGATAGAGAGCAATCACAGCATGATGATCTATTGGCTTTTGACTTCACTATCCCTATCTGTCCCATTATTAATTGGCCCTTGTTCAGGTGGGATACCAGATAATTTGTTTTGGCAATATGATAATTTTACAGCTAAGTCTGTGGGCATAGGGGGGCATGTTATGTCTGTTCTCACATCCATAAGGATGCAGGTGCCACTTCCTATCGGGTTGCGACAGAGAACCTTACCGAGACCCTTATGGCTATCGGGAGGTACTGCATTAATTTGTGGTGTATAGTTTCCCTTTCGTACCATTCAAGTCTGAAATGGTCCACCTTAGCTCCTCTGCAATGGCTTTCATGTCCAAATTGCACACACTTAGATATTTTTTCAGATGTTTTCATCATGTAATAGAAATTAATATTATCCCAATGTGTGTTTCATTAAGAGTTAAATTTCTCTTATAGAAGTTGTTTTTTCCATTCTTCTCTTCTGTCTGTATTTCTCTTCCTGTTAAGGACAAGGACATGGTGCATATCTGTAGTCAAAGTTATCTCAGGGGGAAATTAGACACTGTCTATGCAGCTGTAAGTGTAACAACCCGTTTGAACCAGGTAAATCCTGCGTAGAGCTACAGAACCACATGATACAATAGGGGTTTATAAAAACTGCCCCCTAACAAGAGAGGCTCTTTTCCTTTTCTCTACCTTTCTGAATGCAGCTGTGCATTGCTCTCTATCCTGTCTTATAGAATAAAGGAGATTCTCGAAGGACTGCCTCAATCTTTGTTTGTTCTTTAATTCCCACCCCAATTTGACACCCCAGATGGGACCGCACAGTTGCTGTGGATTTCGATGATGGAGTGACCGGAGGATGTTCATGAAAAAAATTCTGCTTTTCATCCCTTAACCTCCATAGTTGACGGAAGGGCTGTTATTTCTTTCGCCGGCCCACAGTCCGCTGCGGTCCAGGATATCATCAGAGACAGTAAATGAAGAGAAAGGGGAAGAAGAGACACACAGGCACCAACAGGTCACAGAAGAGAAACTTCACAGTAGCGGGGCGCAAGTAACATTTTGCACGAGGCAAAATAATATTGCACGAGGAAAAATACCAGGTTTAAACTTGCAAAGTGCTGTAGATTGTTTCGCCACTCGCGACGGCATGTGGAAGAGGTTTCTTAATTTCCAGAGAAAAATTAAGACTGCATACAGACGTGTATAACGGTGTAGGGAAGACGTACCAGTATGCAGAGCGAATGCACTGAGTATTGGTGCATGAATGAAGTTCTATTCCCCTTAAAATATTTCGTACATGAAAAGTTTCTATATTTGCACGAGTTTTATAACAGTTGCTCGTCTTTACAGAATCTCCTTGATGTGTAAAATATGCAAGCATCTCTCCATTTGTGTGCTCTGCTTGGGGAGCGAAAGTGTGTGAGGGTGTGCGCAGACAGCTTTATTAGCGTGAGAGAGAGAGAGCAAGTGAGTGTGTGTGTGCAGGTGGCTTAATTAGCTGAAACCTTGTTGTATATAAATCTATATGTGTGGTATATAGTGAATAAACCATGGGTAAAGGTCAGAGTAAAACTCCAAAATTCACTCATCTAAAGTTGAGGGCAGAATGTACTTATGACAGTCCAAATATTTCATACATGAAATCCAATTATGGCATGGACAGTGTAGCTCAATTTGATAGTTGGGTGAAGCAGTGTGGGTTTCCTGATAAAGGGAGTTTCAGTGTGAGGCAGATGTAACAACTCAGACCAAAGTTAAACGAGAAAGAGGATGAGGAAAGTAAACCTTAGTTTTTAGCAGATAGGAAGGCCTTTGATTTGGTGATTGGCAAGGTAAGGCATATAAAAGAGTTTCATGGCAGGTAGGACGTTCATCTGTTTCTCAGTGTGTGAAATTTCAGAAAGATCCAGACCTGAACTCTGCCCCGCTGAGACGTCCAGAGCCAGAGCAGCTTGTGAATTATCCCGTCCAGCACGTAGCAGGCCAGCCAATCCAGGGAGGAGGAGCCTCCACGCCTCGCCTCTACCCATCTCTGCCCGCCACTCCTGAATACACTGACAGTCCTTCCAAGACTTCAGCTCCCCACCACATACACGGATGGGCACCAAGTACAGATAGGAGGAAGGGAAAATGATGGGCGGCCCAGCGCGAGCTGCAGGTGGAGGAGACGTGAATTCAGTTAGTACTGCCTATGATCGAAATAGCAGGTCCAGATGGGCCAAACCTCGTTCACAGGCCATGGACTCTGGCAGACATAAAAAAGAGCTTGAATCAACTACTACTGAAGTGGGTGGCCGTAAATTCGGAGATGAAATGTTAATATTCTGCACCAAATTTCACAGTGGGTGCGAGATACTGTAGCTTGTAGACCTCTTTATTTTGTTTTCTTATTTGACCCATTTTATTTGCACAGCGCTTTTAACAACAGACATTGTCACAAAGCAGCTTCACAAAAGTATATAAATTCTGAATATGAACTTATGAATCTA
>JAQMYM010005218.1:0-10982 GCA_030014255.1 Parauchenoglanis ngamensis
GTATATGCCATACGTGTTGCTTCATAGTTTTGATGTATTCAGTAATGTTTTACAACGTAGAAAACAAAAAAAATAAAGAAAAACCTATGAAAAAGAGTAGGTGTGTCCAGACTTTTGACCAGTAGTGTGTGTGTATATATATATATATATATCTTATAACATAGTTCATAACAGGATTTAACTTCTTTCACGGATTTTAACTCTATAAATGGACACATCTGCAAATCTACAAATTGCTACGCTGTCAGAGTAATAAAACACTTTGTTAAGTGCTGGTTATCATAAGAGCGTGTCCTGTCGTCTTTTATCCCTTACCTAAAACAGTATTTGTTGTCAAAATAAAGCTCATGAGGTCTTACATTAGTCATGAGAAGCTGAGTTAAATGCTCAACCCTAATTGCAGGTTTTCCACACAGAGAATCTTTTTAAACTAAACTGCATGTTAATGGCGGCTTTCCATTGGAAAAACACGCACTCACACCCCTGGACCAGTTCATTCAGGGCGCAGGATAGCCTAAAGCTCTGGAGCTGAAGAGCTGGCAGGAAGGTCGTCTGGGAAAACACCATCCACTGGCGAA
Source organism: Parauchenoglanis ngamensis (assembly GCA_030014255.1). Classification (NCBI taxonomy): domain Eukaryota; kingdom Metazoa; phylum Chordata; class Actinopteri; order Siluriformes; family Auchenoglanididae; genus Parauchenoglanis; species Parauchenoglanis ngamensis. Next base: position 579 of record JAQMYM010005218.1, read on the forward strand.
CACACAACAGAGTTAGACTTTGTTTTGCACACACGTTTGCTGCACGAGCATATGAACATGCTCTTTACACTTTTTTGTTGACCACATAATTCAGTATATGCCGTACGTGTTGCTTCATAGTTTGATGTTTTCAAGTTTTTGATGACGGGCAGTGGTAGCTCAGTGGGTAAGCTGTTGGGGTAGTGATCGGAAGGTCATGAGTTCAAATCCCAGCACTGCCAAGCTATCGCTGATGGGCCCTTAAGCAAGGCCCTTAACCCTCAACTGCTCAGTTGTAAGTCGCTCTGGATAACGGCGTCTGCCAAATGATGTATTCAGTAATGTTTTACAGCGTAGAAAGCAAAAAAAAACCTATGAAAAAGAGTAGGTGTGTCCAAACTTTTGACTGGTAGTGTACGTTACCAGTGTACAGAGTTAAACGATGTTCATTAGTGCACATGATTCCAGTTTAGGCATTTTACACACCGTGCTGGTTAATAAAAGAGTGGCACTGCTCCTGCTACGGTGTTCATCACCGGTACTCTAACCAGTCAGCGCCTCTATCTGTCCCAGACTGAACACCATTAAGTTTAATCGAGAGGGGAAAAATCATTAAACTTTTATTTGAAAGCAGAAATAATGGTCCCAACAACTCTGGGAATTAGAGTACTGACTCTACAAAACTCTGGCTCTGATACAAATGATGTTGTACTGAAAATGGAAAATGTAGGATCGGGACATCCTTCTATGAGCATCACTGCTCACCATCAATATCATCATATTAATACGTACATCCACTAGAGGGCAGGTCTGAGCTGAAATACCACTTAGCTGCAGCTTTCTTTTAAAACGGTTGCAATTTCACAGCTATAACAACTCATGCAAGCAAACTGGAGCAGCCCAATGATGCTCTGTCTTAAAATGATCACCATCAGGGCCAAAATCCTGCATGTACAGTTAAAATATTATAATGTGCGTCATGAACACAGCAGAGCTGTACAGGCAAGACAAGCCAGCACGAATTCATTAAACAACAGCTCTGACCACTAAAACACTTTCGTTGAAAGTTTTCTCAAGTTATCTCTCTCTTTCATTTTCTCTCTCTCACACACACACACACACACACACTCACTCACTCAGGCAGAAGGTTTACCTCTACCTGCGCATAAACGGAGTCAGGAAGCGAGACGAGTCGTCATCATGGCTGCTCTGCTGGCTGCTCGGCTGACTGCTGTGACAGAGAAACACACATCTGTCACTTATATTATCACCATGACAACCAGTTGTGAATAGTAGTATGAATGTGCACAATCAGTTACACACACCAACAACATTAGACCATTAGCATCTCATTTCATTGTTTGCAGGAAAAAAACTGTCTACTGTGTGTATGTGTGTGTTCGTGTGTATGCGTGTGTGTCACATTAATTGGTCACCAGAGGACGCTGTCAAATTGTCACGCTCCACCATGTATTAGTTCACAAAGCTGGACCGTCTCAGGAAAAATATATTAATTTGGAAATTATCTTCTGCAAAATGGTCACATTGTTTTCTTTTTGTTTCTCAAACAAAACAACCAAAAAAAACCCTTATTTATTTATTTATTTATTTTTTATCAATATACAGTCGAAATAGTAATGATAAATATGGGAGTAGTTAGTATAGGACTATACTATTTAACTTTTTTCCACCATATAAGTACTATAGTTAAATATAGATCAAATTAGTATGTACTAAAGGAAAATATAACAAAATAAAATATAAAAGTAAAAAATAAGGATGTTTGTAAAGGCTTACACGTGACACTTTGTCATCAGTGTATTTATTCCTTTGATTAAGTCATTTTTATTTTTGGTCAAAATGTCAGCTGAATTTATTTTTCAAAAGCCAGATGAGGGAAAAGGGGCGGGGCTTGCCGAGGACTCAGTTAACGTCAGCGAGTTCAAAAACATACATAACTGTCAATCATTCCAGATTCACGTGACGATTGGCTCATTTAAATTTAATTGCGGGGGAAAAAACACTGCTCTCTTTTGCATATTTGAGTGGAGGTCTTATGGTTGAATTATTGATTGATTTATTGATTTAGTTTGACTGACATACCAAAGATGTTATCAAATATGTTATTCTGAATTACACTGACAAATACATGTGTATTAATATGTAGGTATTCACAGGAATGTATTAGTTATGAATACATAAGCACACTGAAATTTACACACACTTTACCTTTAACTGCACTGAAGTATTTGAGATTTATGTTCTCACCTGGATGTATTGTATTACACTGAAATGTTCACACTGAATTGTATTACTATAATATTAATAATATATATAATATAATTATTATAAAAAATATTTTTAAACATTTAAATAAATATGTTTAGCAAAGTGAGGTTATGTGATAATATTATTTATTATATTTTATAATATAAAATTTTATTTTATTTTTTTAATTTTTATTTACCATTGGAAGGATTCTGAAATAATGGTAGCGAGTGTCTGTATTGGAAAGTAGGCCAGACCTGCGGGTTGGCCTATGACACCTGCTGGATGTTTGGCACCAATAAAAGTTGGACCAATGAGATTTGATGGAGGGTGGAGTCAGATGCAGTAGGAGAGTAAATGTTGAAGGAGGTGTGAATTAAAAAAAGGGGTTTTTCGTCATAACGGTATAAAAAGGGCAGTTCAGAATCATTGCGCGGGCTTTGTGGAGGCACGTCTTTTTGTTCTTAGTCTCACTTTGTTACTCCGGACTAATAAAGTTCACTTTTCTGCAACCGTTTTTAATCTCCGCCTGAGTGTTTTGAGGTTTATTCTCCATGACGAGCTAAATACATAAATATTCATGTGGTTCAAATTGCAGCATTTATCTAACTGTGCATAAAACTCAACTCATTTTACCAAAACGATGTGGAAATGTTAAGTCACATTCTAACCTAAGTCTGATTTCCTCCCAAAGCGAATGTTGATTCAAAACCAAATCCACTCCTTCATTCAGAACAAGTTACTAAAACGGACATCGTTTTAAAAATGTCATCAAAACGTTTGATGTCGTCTTCAAAACGGAGAAGGCCGTTAACGCTCTCCGTACGGACGACGGCGGACAGAGTTTCCGTATGAAAGAAAATAACAACAACAGGACAGAAGCGAGGGAATGGATCAGCTCATCGACGTCTGCGTGAACAGTGATCAGTCAAGTGAAGAGACGATGATGTTTAAACACCGTAAATGATTTTTACCTCAGGTGATGGGTCAGAGAGTGACGAGGATGATGCTGGCAATCAGAGGGAGAATTACCTTTGTAAACTAATTCTTTAACATTTGGCAGTAATGTTCTTTTGGTGGGTCTTTAAATATTTAAATGTGATATTCTCCCTTATTTAGAGTGCTAGAACTTTACATGCAGCAAAGGGAAACGTATATATATATATATATATATATATATACGCTCAAGTAAGTCTGTGGTTTACAGAAAGAATCAAGGTTTCACCACGGTTGAGACTGGCCGGATTTAGGGTGTCGCTGTTTCTCAGTTCATTAAGCAGCTGACATTTGTATCATGGCAATCAGTTTCCTTAAACATACACAGCAGTGTAATAACGGCTTAGGAAACTCAGGTTTTGGCAGGTGCCACTTTACGGGCTGATGTGGGAAATCATTACTATGAGTGTAAATGATGAAAGCTTTGCAAGAGCACAATGATATAAGAATTTCTGAGAGATCGTTGTATCCCTGCATTTCTCCATGTGTTTATCTGAAACTGATTTAGTATGGCCAGTGAGAAGAAGAATGTGTGTGTGTGTGTGTGCGTATACAAGGCTCTGCTCTACAAAGCAGTCAGAGAGTCGACACGGTGTGAAGACGCTGAATTATTCATAGTTTATGCTTCTTTAATGTCACACTTGTTTTGTTCCAGCATGTTGAGGTGACAGAGACTTTAACCCTTAGCTGAGTGACCAGCCCGACCATTCAGTTTTAAGAAGCTTGGGTTAATTATGCATCAAACACAACAGAGGACAAAACGAAGACGCGGATTTGGCATGACATTTTTACTCTGCGGTATTCCCAGAGCATTGTATTAACATTCATGTTAGTGTCAAGACTTGGATTTATATCACACACATAATTTCACAGCAGAAACAGAAGATGCAATATCTTAGTTATAGTATAGAATTAGTGCTGATGATCTATTGAGTGCATAGATATATATATATATCAGTCTCACCTCAATTAGAATGCGAGAAAACTTTGTAAAGGTATTACAGAACTATTGTTGAATACATTTTGCACAGTTATGAGAAACAAATCACGAAATACTGGCACATATTTAGAAGCTGGAAAAAATGAGTGGGGGGCAAAAATAGAAATTGTTCAATTTTTTTTTTTTTATATTTAAGATTCAGAATTCTGCACTATTTCTAGGTCACTATTTAAAGGTGAACTAAATTTGTCCATGCCAGCTCGAGTGAATGCTGAAAACATTTCTAAGATTTTACTTTCCAATCAAGTTATCCAGCCATCCATCCATCCATTATCTATCTATAGCGCTTTATCCGTCTGGGTCGCGGGGAAGCTGGAGCCAATCCCAGCATCTTCGGGCGAGAGGCGGGGTACACCCTGGGCAGGTCGCCAGTCCACCACAGGGCCAACACAGACAAACAACCACACATTACTCAAGTTATTGCTGACATTATTTGTAATGAAAAGGTTTGTGATATTAAATTAGAAAAAGAATGCAAAATAGAAACATTATCACGAGTCGTCTCAGGCTTTTGGACCCCACACATGGTTCATAAAGAGATTTCTGACTCCTGACATCAAATCATTGCTTCAAGACTGTTTCCTTGTTAGAGAATGTTAGTAAAATATTCAGAGTCACCCAAAGAAAGGTGCTTTTTAGGCTTCAATTGTGATAATTATATATCTCTCCTCATCCATACATCAGTGGATTATTTTGGATTAGAAAATGATACCAATCAGGCTAGTGTATCTAGGGTAGGATATATCTGCTCACATGACCACTGGAGACGATCTGACTAACCGCATCCTACAGTTTTGTCATCCTTAACAATGACAATAAACCATGAAGCTTGAATTAGCTCCTTCAACAGCTCTAGACTTGGCCTGAATTCCATTTCCCCCTGTAAACTACAATACATGGGTCAACCCTCCTCAGTGCGACCATAGATCTGCCTTTACACGGCAGTTTCAGTTCGAAAGTTGTTAATCACTAAAAGAAATGTCTGAGTTTGATTATCATAAACCCCCACAAATCATTAACCATGTATCAGCGCCTTTAATTCCTGCAAGTGATGGCTATTTAGATCACCTGTCCGCAGACTTGCTTTCAGAATCCATAGCATAAACCTGCCAGAACCTTTCCTGAAGTACACCACGATATAACGTCACTCAAGTCTTTCTGCATCGAAAAAAATATTCTAGATATTTTTCTAGATATTTTAGAAGCCACTAGAGCCACTGCACGCTGATAAATCTCTCCCTGATCCCAAAATAGTCTAAGAACTCTGTCCTATCAAAGAGAGGCAGACTCCAGAGCATCTGATAGCAGTGCGAGCAGAAATCTGAGCAGACGAGGCAGGTTCCAGAGATAAGAGACAGTCCGGCTCCTTATCCATACGCCACGAGCTAGGAATCAGCCAGAAAATGTATATACTGCTATACAAATTGCCGCGTCTAAATTTAGTGCAACAGTATAATACCAGAGACTTTGAACTTGAATAACAAGGTATTAACGATGCCGCTAGAGAAATAATATACACTGCCCTCTAGAATTATTGTCACCCTTCGTAAAAATGGGTTGTATAAAATAAATATTACACACAGTGATTCAAAGTTTCTGATTCATATCATTCTCATGAGGATTGCACTTGAGGTGAGGTGAACAAACATCTGTTTGCATTGAAAATAGCTTTATTTATGGATGACGCATTGATTTTACATGTGTGCAACCCCATACATACCTCAGGGAAACGGTATATTGCTATAGGCGAACAATAGAGTTCCTTGACCTTGAGAGCAAATGAAATATATATGTCTTTAAGAATCACGATTTGTTAGCATTGATGAATAAATTAAGCATAAAAATACTCTTACTTCTGATGAGAACAATTTATTTAGTTTATTTTAATATTGGAAACAAATTTCTGTGAAGGGTGCCGATAGTTCTGGAGCACACTGTATTAATGTTGGATGTAAGAAGTCACGATACATGTGGAGCACAATATACATGATTTATGAACCAAGTTGTCAGAACATAGGCTATGTTATGAATATTTAATAAATCACTGAAAATTAAAATGTGCTTTCATTATATCACTCTGACATAAGCAATGATACCTCTCTCTCTCTCCTCTCTCTCTCTCTCTCTCCACTTCTCGCTCTCCTCTTTTTTCTCTCTCCGATTAATATCTCTTGCTCCGTATCATCAATAATTGACAAGAGTGATTAATAGAACTCACTGGCCTGTTATGTAAACCAGCGGTTAGTTGTCTTCCAATCAATCATTCAGACCTTCACACACACACACACACACACACACACACACACACACACACACACACACACACGCCTTCTGAGTAATGGCTCACTGGAAACCCTGAGGAAACCGAACGAATAACTATAGAGTACATGTGTGTAGAATAAGAGATGATGCACTGAGCAAATGATCACAAATGATGATCAAACCATAAACAAAATACAGACAAAGTTTCAAGCTGAAGTTTAAGTCATTACATTATCTGTCTAGACTTGGCAAAAATAATCTGAACATCTAGCATTTCTCTCTCTACCACAGATTCTGATTGGTCAGAAGGTGTTGATTAATGACCTCTAACAGCAGCATCAATATGCTTAATTAAATAAGTTATTATTTTCTATAGAAACCAAAAATTTCTATAGAAAAAAAAAGGGACCTGTTTTGCAACTGCTTCACATAAACGAATGTAATCATTGACGTGGTCAGCGTTTTTATGAAGAGATGTTTATTTAGCATTTTAAGAAGGAGTCTCCAGTTGTAACAGTCAGTGGTTCAGTGCTGGGAAGATCATCAGGACTGAAGCACTTTCCAGGTTCTCAGTGACAGGACGGCTTATTTTCTTCAAGAAAGAGAAAAAAAAAAACCTGGTGAGGAACCTGGTTTTTAGCCGATATAACGTAAATGATAAAAGGAGCTAAGTTGTTTTTGAGTATGTTCCACAACATGTAAAGTATTTTGTGTTGTTCTTTAATAATTAATGTAACAGTTTTAAAGCAAATTGCTCACTTAAGTTATTGCTGACAGTATGATTTATAATGTAAAGGTTTGTGCTAAATTAGAAAATGGTCTCAGACTTTTGGATCCCAGTGTGTATGTATAATCGGACCATATAGGAGTGTGTGTGTTGAGTGTGTCCGAGTGCTGTTGTGTGTGGAAGCCTGAGGTGTTCACACCCCAGGTATTAGGGTGCCATTGGTCATCAATATACTTGATGCTAAACATCAATGACTTTGACAATGACAAAGTTTCCTAGTTAGAGGATGTGTGGAAAAATTTTCAGGGTCAAACAAAAGTGCTTGTAGGTGCTTTAATCATGCAATGTACGTCTGAGCTATAAATCTGACTTCATCCACACATCAGTGGATTGGACTGGATTGGAAACCGTCAAATACAATTCAATAGCAATCCACCATTTTAGGCTGGGGTATCCGTTACTACCCTGTTGTAAATTAGTTTCCTATAAAAGCATGTTTTATTCCTTACATAATCAATATATAACAGGCTAATAGCTAGTAGGTTAATATAGCAGCAGAATAATACACGTGTGGTTAATGTAGGCAGGTCACAAGTGCGTAAACTCAGAGTTAGAATAGGAAAATTAATCATGAACTTATATCAAATAGGTGCATAGGTAATATAGTAATTCATGTAAGAAACATGAAAATGTGACACTTGTTGCCATGGCAACTGTGACGCAAAAGGGGGAATCTATAACAAGCTATTATCCTGTATTATCCAATTTGCATGCACATATTTGCGTATTCAGTTATGGAACGTTCATGAGCATGCAAACTTTCCATGATCGTACACGACGGCATTTTAAATTCAAATCTTAAATATTTTATTCACTCGTAAAGATCTCTCGACACTCCCTCGTGCATGCCACCCAGATTATACAGCATAATGGAGGAGCTGAAGAGTGAAGATTTCCTCTGAATTACTGTAAAGTTTCTAATTCAAGATCCCCTGGTACTAACCTGTAATCGTGGCTAAATGTTTATTAGCACAGAGCCACTGGGACAGAGCTGCATAGCAGATGCCCACAGGAGTTAAACTCAGCCTGGTTAAATGTTTCTCACTCTACAAAACAGTTGGAATATGGCTGACATAGTGCCTCCTCAGGTGGGCACTCTTTGCTGACTTTGTATACGGACTTAACAGCCGTGACTTCCCAATCATCCGTGACCTAAATTCATGCTTTATGGGGATGAACGAAGCACAGACTTTAAATTTTAACCATCAGGAACGAGAAGTGCGAATGGATGGCGTGAGTAAAGGGTCACATTTCCTGCTCCAGGTAAAGATGTGGCCAAGACTGAAGATGTGTTAATACAAAACTGGTACAACACTGACTTATCTGGACTTTAGCCCTGTCTGGAAAAAAAAATGCTATACATTTAAAATAATGATTAAAACATGGTTTACAACAGAAAGTGTGTGTATGTGTGTGTACCCTAAACACAGAAGTATAAATTGGCCTTAAATGTAGACCGTAAGAAATTGAAACAAATGAAGATTTAGTTCAATTTCATATCAGTGAATTGTAATAAAAGGAAAGGAAGCTAAATCTACCCTCAACCCTGCAACTTCTTTCCTGGTCAAGCTGGTGGTAGATCCAGAGCCTATCCCAGGAGCAAGGCAGGAATACACCTTGGCATTCCGAAACACCAGGAGCAGAGACTTTCACACACTCATTCACACCTAGGTGTAATTTAAGCTCACCAATCCACCTATTAGCATGTTCATGGAAGGTGGGAGGAAACCACAGAATCCAGAGTAAACTCCCCGAAGAAAGTAACCTGAGCTCAGGATCGAACCAGGGATTTTGGAGCTCTGAGGTAACAATACTACCCACTGTACCTCCATACCAGCCATGTTTCTAGCTTTTGAATTGTGTCAGTAGGTACGTATACACTTTTATAACTGCAGCGATTCTCTGTGAGATCTTTAAGAGAGAAAGAGCAGACATGTATCCTGTTTATATATGTTTTGCATTAACTGAACTCTCCAAGGCCTGACCAATCAGGCTTACACGTTCTAAAACAAAAATGAACAGGAAATGACACAGCATTGAGTGGGAATGAGCAGGAATTTTGCTGTGTTTGAGGTCACATCATGTCGTCTTGGTCCTATTTTGTTGGGCACCGTTTGATTTCTACTTCCCATTACTTTTCATTTGATGGACAGATTGCAAATTGCATAGAATCTAATAATGTGAAAAAAAACAAGAATGCTTCCAGTTCAGGAGCACTTGATGAAGCAAAAAATAAATGAATAAAAATGCTTAATTCCATTTTATGTAATCTGTAGAAAGCTTTTTAGGACTCTTGAGTGGTCCAATAAAAAACATTCACCTTAGTGCACGATATCCCTACGATGCCACAGCCATGCATGGCCAGGAGAGCAAAGCTGGTGCCACACTCTGGGTGAAAGGGGTGGCATTACTCTTTCACCTGTCAATCAAAGTGGCGCTAACCAATCGCGAGCATCTGTGAGCTCATGTACTCATGGGAAGTTTGCACTTCCCAAGGGATTTCCAAGAAAGCTTCAAATTCAACTTGCGTTTCAATACATTCGAAACTCAATATTCAACTGATCTGTTCATGTGCTAATCTAGTTTCATATTTGAGTCCAATAAAGTACCACTGCCCTTGAGTTTGAGTTCTCTCTTTTACAACTCACTCAACGCAACCCCTCAAGCTTAACATTTAGCTAATGAGTCAGTAATGAATCAGGAATGTTATGGTATGATTACATCATGCATTGCTGTGACCCTCCAAGACTTGAGGCAGACGCCCAAGGATTTATAGTCGCTCTTATGAAATCCAAAACATTCTTTCGTTAGGCAAGGGGATTAAAAAGAGCTTTCAGGAGCAGAAATACGAATCTGATTATCATTCTCATAAGCAGATATAGTAATATGGTGCTTAAAATCACTTGTGGTGTTTATTAGTCTGTCAAATTTCTTAATAACAAAAATAGATAATTCTATTAAACAGATTTTGGCAGCAGCAGAAGATAAAGATGTACTAGCAGTTATGCATAACAACGACACGTAAACAACAGTAGCATCCATCCATTATCTATAGCGCTTTATCCGTCTGGGTCGCGGGGAAGCTGGAGCCAATCCCAGCATCTTCGGGTGA
>JAQMYM010005219.1:0-10979 GCA_030014255.1 Parauchenoglanis ngamensis
CTGATTCGTGTGCATCTTTGGACTGACCTTGTGTGTGTGTGTGTGTGTGTGTGTGTGTGTGTGTGAGATGCGCTCTTTGAGCTGGGCTGCAGCAGTGTAACCGGAGTGGAGACGGATCCGCGCACTACCATGAGCACCAGTGAGTGTTACAGAGCTGGATCTTATTATTAATAAGGATTTATGATGTCATATTGACTGAAACGTTGTGTGTGTTTGTGTGTGTGTGTGTTTGTGTGTGTGTGTGTGTGTGTGTAGCTGTCATCTCTAGGCCAGTTACGCAGCTTCGCCTTTAAGCACAGCTGCTCTGCTTGTTTTCCTTTTGTGAAGTGTGTGTGTGTGTGTGTGTGTGTGTGTGTGTGTGGAAGGTTGCACAATACAGGGCGATATGATCACATTGATATTGATATGACGATAAATTCTTTCATGATACACTTTTCTGAGAGTGTTAGCTCCTTATACAGTATCTGGAGTAAAATACAGTGTGTTTGAAAGCATTAATGCAGATATTCATTTTGATATCATTTTAACATTTTGCAGATCTAAATATTGCAATACTTGAATAATGTGTCATGACATCATGAAGCTGCACTTTCGTTTGCTCCTACTGTTAGAGTTTTCTTGCACTGGAGAGCATCTTTAAACTGTTTGTCTATTTGTTTGACCACAAGCAGGATTGTGCAAAATCTACCGAACCGATTTCTGTGAAACTTGCTGGCAGGGTGTAGCATGAGCCGAGGAAAAAGCCATTCAGTTCTGGAGTGGATCTGAGTCACGAAGCAGAGCCATGAAATTAGTTTCGCTTTTGCCAGTGTTGAGAGATATGGCGCTTGGTATTGGCAGAAGTCTGCCCTTAAAATCCAGTAGATGGCAGCAATGTTCAAAAGTGAAAAAACATAACCGATGTAGAAATACTCCAGAGATGACTCCTTTGGAAATATATCCAGACATATAGAGTTTACGGTTGCAAATTTGCATACCGTAGAAGAGTCGACTCTTGTCCTTGGTGGAGGTCTGCGATGTCCGAGTGCCCTATTAGTTTTATATAGAATTTAAGTGCATTCTTTGTTTTTTGTTTTTAATAAAATGTGAAAATTAAACAGTGGCTATTGTTGCCATCTAACAGCTTCGGGGTTCCTGGTTTGATCCAAAGCTCAGGTTACTCTGTCTGTGGAATGTCACATGGTCTCCTTGTATCCGTGTCTTCCATGTACTCCAGTTTCTTTCCACCTCGTACCCAGGATAGGCTCTGGATTCACCAATGAAATGGAATCTAAGTTGCGATGCGTTTTCCCCCATTTCGCCCCTTATTTGCCCTTCTCTCCTCTATCATGTGACAGCTACCAACCAGAGAAAGTGAATCTAACATGTGTGACATGAAGCCAGCCAACCGCATCTTTCCAAGCTGTTGCTCGTGCTGTGTAACATGCTCGAGGAAAAGTGCTATCCATCATCTTCTGCATACCTCATTCGGCTCACAGATGCCTATGATTGGCAAGTGATTTATACGTGAGCGGGAGTATGCCCACCCGGAGGGCACAGCGAGAGTCATGAATTGCAAAGTATTTATTTGTATTGTTAACTACAGGTGGCAAGTCTGTGTAAGTGTTTTTACCAGCAGTGCTAAGCAGTGCTTTTTCATATTAGCATGGATTTATTGATCAGCGAGATGTTGTGTAGTCCGGGAATGCTGGTAATTCCCTGTCTAACTATCAGAGATGATTCAGCACTCAGGCCACTGTGTGTGTGTGCATGTGTGTGTGTGTGAGTGCTGACCAGAGAAACCATCCTGAATTACGAAACACTCACCTGTGTGACCTCGTCATGTTTGCTTTAATCTCAGGATCTGCCTTTCATAAATGTGTGATTATCAACATTGACGTCATAAGATTTGTACATGCTGATTATTTGATATGTGCACTATTCCTATTTTGGTTCATCCTTAGCAGGTTCATCTTTATATTATAGATATTTACATGTAGTTTATATTTCGGACATGAGCCGTGATCTACGTAAAACTCTTCAGCTTTTCTTTACACAGAATCTTTTATTAAACCGCCTACATCACTCGGGTTAAATCCTAAATGGGTTTCTATTCACTATATATGCTCCCTGCATAGGGTATAATTAATGGTTTTCTATATGACCAATAGCATGTGACCATGAATGATTAAATCATGTGACAGCGGTCATGTATCCACTGAGTGCTGGAAAAGCTGTATTAGACAAGCAGTGTTCAAATTCTTATGCAGGAGCTACACACGTGAATAACCACGTGAAAATTACACATGTGATTTCTAGGCACTTTGTATTTGTAGGCTTTATATATGTAGTGCACATGTTTTTATTTGTCCACATTGTTTTTTCACATGATTCACTTCTTTTACCTTACAATTTTATTGTATTAATTTATTTTTAAACCATTTTCATCTGATTTGTTGCAGTTTATTATTTTTTTTACATGATTTATAAAAACATGATTAATTTCCATGTCCTTCATTTCTTTTTCATCATTCATCTTCACATGTGATTTTTTCCCCCTACATGATTCATTTTCACTTGTGATATGTTTCACGTCATTTTTTTCCCCACATGTGATTTTCTTCATATGATTAATTTCATATTTTCACATGAATTTATTTTCATGTGATCTCTGATGATTAATTTTCACTTTATATGTTTATTTTTACATTGACCTTCAACATTTTTTACATGATTAATTTATTTTCACTTCTGATCCGTTGACATGGGCAGCTTGCATGGTATACATGTTTCATACAATCTCACTTAATCTCATATTACTCACATAATCACATGGTATATTTGTGAGTTTACAGAAACAGTAGTAGTGTGAGTATAAACCGAATGTGAGGCTCCACAGCAGGCATGAAGAAATAACGGACTAGCTGACGGCAAGATAATGTCACTTTATGATAAGCCAGCACCTGACAGAGAGACAGAGGGGTGCCTGTAATTAGTCCTGAAATGTAGCTTTAGCCTGTGACATTTCTCTTGTCTTGGCTTTTGTTTGAGTTTGTGATTAGCAGAAGGAATGAAAGAACGTCTTCCAGTCGACATCGTCAGTCAAACCGCTACAGGGCTTACAGACATGCAGCAACAACACGAGGATAAACCATGATGACATTGTGACATCAACCATGATGATATTCACAGCTATACACCTTGTTGATCTACTTAATGAAGTGGGGAAAAAGAGCCATAAAAGACATGAACTTGAGCTGCTCGGTGATAATACAATACACTTTACTGACACAAAGCTAATGCCATGATAGAACATACAGTATATATGACAGTTTCTTAGATGACGAGATGTGGAGCTGGTGGAGCTCAGGACAGTTTAGCTCAAACCACAATACACTAAACCTAGAGTTCTGTCATCTGTCCTTTTGAGCAATTTGTGCTCTGGATGAACAAGGTCTGGTTAGATTACCTACTTTAAGTCTCTTTTCTATTTTAAAGGCATTTTGATAAAGGATGATATAGTAATTTACCGTTCAACTTGTTCACGTTTATGATACCTGCAACAACTAGCATAAGCGGGGTAGTTAAAACATGATAAAGTGCCCTCTAAGGTGCCCCCATGGTATATAAAAAGTAATGAAGTGCCCTCTAGGGTGCCCTCATATAATATATAAAATGTATATAATTGCCCTCTAGGGTGCCCTAATGTAATATATAAAATGTAATGAAATGCCCTCTAGAATGCCCCCATGGTAGATAAAATGTAATAAAGTGCCCTCTAAAGTGCCCCTATAGTAGATAAAATGTAAATAAATGCCCTCTAGGGTGCCCCCATGGTAGATAAAGTGTAAGTGGCCTCTAAGGTGCACCTATGGTAGATAAAATGTAAGGAAGTACCCTCTAGGGTGCCACCACAGTCGATAAAATGCAAATAATTGCCCTCTAGGGTGCCCTCATGGTAGACAAAATGTAATGAAATGCCCTCTAGGGTGCCCCATATGCGAGAAAATGCCCTCTTGAGTGCATCTGTGTGTGAGAAGATATGATGAAGTGCCCTCCAGGGTGGTCCTACAGTAGATAAAATGTGATGAAGTGCCCTCTCCGGTGCCCTATAGTGGAAAATAACATGATGAAATGCCTTCTAGGGTTACGCTATGTGAGATAAAAGGTGAGGTGCGGAGATGCAGTGCCCTGTAGGATGTCTCTATTTCAGATAAAATGTGATAAAGTGCCCTTTCAGTGAAAAACAAACATGCCCTATAGGGTAGGATGGTTCATTGGTCGCTTCCAGGAGCTTAGCAGCATTGTTTTTTGATCTTTACTGCTCTGGTCAAAATCTAGCAAGCCTGCAGATGTTATTTCGATAGGTGGATGCTCTCACGTGATTGGACGTTGTTGTTATCGGGTTGAGTCATTGTCACGCTTGTTTGGATGTGCCTTCATGCCTACACCTTACAGAGATGCACTGAAGAAATGCAGTAGACATACACACACACACACACACACACACACACACACACACAAATCCTTTAATGAATGCAATTATAATTAAATCCCACAGCTAACGCATGTCAGCGCAGCCTTCTCTTTTCAAAATCACGCATAACCTGAGCACTCACAATATGAAACATGCTGCACTTATGCTGCACACAATTACTGTAAATTTACAGCAAAATACTGATTTATTATTTATAACCAGTTAGCAGCTAGCAGTCAGAGCAGTGCATTACAATGAAAGTTACATGAGAATGGTAAATACTCTTTGTGTTTGCATCTGGTTTTGTGTCCTTTATTTTCAGCTGTAGGATTCGAGTTTGGTCTCGAGACTGTTCTGTATTGACTTGGACTTGGATCTATTGATCTTGGATTGATTGGCATTTGCACTTATCTCAGTCTTGTCTTGTTCGGTCTAATCATTGGCGCAGTGCACAAATGAAGCCGAATTGTTCAAGTAAACGCCTGGCCTAGAAAAGGATTTGACTCCATTTCATTTAAACTCGATCCTGACTCAGCTGGAACCCCTGTAAGACTCTCTTCTGGGTCTTGAGTCAATCTTGGTTAGTCCTGGTCTTGGACCTGTCTTTGGATTTGGATTTGCAAATGGCGCTGTTGACTCAGCCTTAACTTTATTTTAGCGGCTATTTTAGCAAACCCAAACCCGCTTTGATGCAAGTTTAGATGTTAGTGAACTCTTCAGTTTAGTAAAGCATTGAATGTTGCCTGTTAGTGCAAGGATATTTGACTGTAGATGTGAGTGAATCAGTGCACACCAGTTCAGGGAATCAGTGGCCTAGCAGTTAAAGCTCCACTATGTAGTATTCAGCCCTCTGAGTGTCTCTCTCTCACCCCTCCCTCTCCAAGTGTGTATTAGAGCGAACGATGGCCGTCAGGTGCCTGAGGCGTACTTCCAAGTACTTACATTCACACTCCCTTACTTTTTCTGTGCTAAATAATAACTTCGATCCTCCATTTTTCAAAATTTGGCTTCTCAAACTTGTTCTCCAGCTCTTCAACACTGATTCCTCTTCTTTCTTCTTCCTCGTCTTACTTTCTTCTTCTTCATCGTCCTTCTGCTGCTTCCTTCCGGATTCACGCTGCTGCTTGTAAAAACGTGAAACGCAGAAGGCGCTCTCTAGAGGTTTGTCCGTTCTGAGCTACTGTAGCGGCGCAACATGGCGGCTCCGTAGAGGTGGACCCGCTCCCTGTGTAGGTATAAAGGGCTCGTTCTAAACTTACGCAAACAGAGTTTCAGCTAATTATACACTAATGAACACTGAATATTATATCCCATTTCTGCTAACAGATCCCCCTAAATCCTACATAGTAATCCTACATTTTTAGCAAAAAAACATTGCTATGCGTTAAATTCTGCTGATCTGGCAGTTACCTGGATTATAACACTGTGATTTCAGAGAACAACTTTCATTTCTTTCCCCAAAATATTATTAAAACAATATTCTTCATCATACCAAAATATTGTCAAGGAAGTATAAATCAGGAGGAACTGGATAAATGACAAGGTGTTTTGATTTTGATGCCACTCTGGAGTAACCAGTAAGTACTTTACTAGTGAGTTTGTTTGAGGTGAAATAAACGCATCCTTCAACCAGTTCTACAGCTGACAGGAAACCAGCACAAGCATGAGCTCAGAACTGCAGAATGAAGTAAATAAAGCTGTAAAATATCGGCCTAATTGCCGACAGCAGGATGCGGGATAACAAAGAGTGCCTTGGTCTAGGGTTGTGGCTTGCCTTGGCCTGGCCTCGAGTCTGTCCATGTGATTTCAACCAGAAAATATGATGGCGTCCAAACGTGTGAGATTAGACACATCAGAGAGACTCCACCGAGCCTGACGCTAAACGGCATTCTGACCGAAATACCTCGTCTGGAGAACAGCTTTCACAAAGAGGGTTGAGAGCAAGCATTTCCTTCTCTGTCGTTTGTGTGTGTGTATGTGGGTGTGTGTGTGTGTGTGTGTGTGTGTGGATATTCAGTTTGCTGACCACATGCTCTCTGTTGCATAACCCAACCACAGCTCGACCACAAAGGTCAGTGCAGATGTTAGAATATCAAATTCAATTAGAGTAAGGGGAATTAAATGTAATTAAATTTTATCTAATTAAATTTAATAAACAATATTGCTCCCTCAAGGGGTCAGGTGAGGGTTTGGTTCATTGATGATCATAAATTTGCAGGAAAAAAGATGTACCATACAAACATACAAAGATATGATGTCCAAGAAAGTAGTTTTAATCTATAAAACAAAAGTTAATGTATTATAACTGGTGCATTAATACAAATGACCAAAGGATATGAAAGGACATGGAGGAAGAGAAAGAAAAAGAAAGATTTAGAGAGAGACAGAAAGAAAGGTATGATGGAGTGAGGAAAGAAGAAAAAGGGAGAAATGAGGGGGAAAAAAGAAAGAAAGAAAGAAAGACCATGGTCTTTCATAGTATTAAAAGAAACGAATGAAGGAAGGATGGGCACAATAAGCAATAAAAGAAATAGAAAGAAATGAAAATGAAAAAGGAGGAATGGGTATTTAATCAAAGCTGCTGATTGGCAAGTTGCAGTAAAACTCTTTATGACATCATCAGCTGGAAATTTAAATGATCCAACATTCAGTTTCACACTTTAAGTCCGTGAATGAACTGTTGCTATAGAAACAATAATGTATCGTAATGAGCGCTTTAATATAAACGTGTCAGAGCTGCTGTTAAAGAAAATTAATCAGCACCTCCTGACCAATCAGAATCCAGAATCCAGAATCCCACTGCGCTGTGTGTTTTGCTACTAAGGATAAAATTTTCTGTGTGACTTTTTGAGCACGATAACAATAGATGATGCGCAGGAGTTATTGACGTGTGGGCCAAATATCAACCTGAGGTACGAGTGGAGGTAAAAACCCAGCCAGTGCACTCAGTACCCTCACATTGTTCACTGTATTATCTACACTGTCCACAGTTCATCACATGATTGATTACACTGACAGCATGGTGAGGCTTAATGAGGTCGTATGTCAGTGTAATAAAATGATTTAATTACATTTGCCTGGTGATTTATTAAGCAGGAAGTAGGTCGCTCTTACATCAGGCAGATTCTCATACTAGCCATATTTAGGACATTGTTGTTGGGATTTTTGTTTGTTTTATGGTTTTAGTTTGAGAATAAACTGTGCCAGACCTACTTCCTGTACAATAAACACTATACACCTGTCTGCGAGCTGTTCAACACCTCATATAGAGAGCTCAGATATTTATGAAAACAGGTGAAAAGCTTCCGGAAGGTTTCTTAGAGCACAAAAAATACCACCACCTGCTTGTCAGATCCTGCACTCCTCCTCCTCCTCCTCCTCCAGAAATACTTCATTTAGATTCATCTGAACCACAAGGCCACACCGACTGTACAGAAATCTCACACTGAGGAAATGTTAGGAGAAAGCCAGGGCACTGAGGGTCGTATACCGAGCAGAAATCACACACATCAGTATTCAGACCTCAGGTGTACAGTAACTACAGACTTTAGCTATCTGAACTTACAGGCGAGTTACACAAGAATTGCTCAAGCGATCACACTATTGTCACCCACCAGACCAATTTCTTGCCACACTTCTCACAGTTTTTGAGATATTGACCCCAATCAACTGCCACTCGTCAATCCTGTTCCCCAATAGTCTGATTGTATACAGCGTTTGGAAAGACGCCCTAAAGACGTCACATTCCTGTCATTTTTTTCCCCATTGAAATGAACAGAGTTTTAGATTCAAAGTCTTCCTGCTTGGTCACGCTTCATCTGCAAGCCACCGAACTTCGTACGACACCTCAGACCAATTCACCCAGCACACAAGTTAAATCAGCTCTGATGTGCACTTGTCTTTTTCTTTTGTTTTCATCCACCAATTTTTCTCCCATTGACTTCAATGCATTTTTGTCTCCATTGAAATTAATGGAGTTTCAGAATCAAAGTCTTCCTGCTCGCTCACACTCCATTACAGAGCCACCAAACTTCATTTCAGAGTTCAGACCATCTCACACAACACACACATCCGTCCGCCATGAGCTGCACTTGTGGGTTTTTTTTCCCTGAAGCAAAATCACAATCACATTTTTTGCGAAAATGCATCTCTAGTTAATTACACCTTCCCTTCAAAACGTAGGGACAATACATTTTAAAGAGTACATCTCTGTTCATCCCTCTTACACTCTGTCTGTTTCTCTCTCTCTCTCTCTCTCTCTCGCTCTGAATAAGTCCCAAGCTGATGAAGAGAGTTTGTTCCAGAATCCACTGATCCATTTGAATGTTCCACATACATCTGACAGCACTTCCAGAGATCATGGATCACTAAAATGAAAGCTCCTGGGAGGCTCTGGAGGAAGTCATGAGCCTTTCACATCGTTACCTGCTTCTGCAAGAAAACGAGACCATACGAACGAGGAGGGAGCTCTTCTGTCTTTACAAACACAACAGCTAATGTTCAAACTTGCCTCTAATAAAGCGCTGTATGGAACTTGTGCTGAGTAAACGAACAGAACGGCTCTGACTGGAGTAAGGGAGTCAGGGTGGGCAGGGTTGTTGGTGATGGAGGTTCCTGAACAAAGCAAAGCTACAGTCTCAGGTGGTTGCACATGGAAACAGCTATAAACAGAAATGTGGCATATGTCAACACTACTATAGGTGAAGAAGGTCCATTCTGTGGCAGGGAGGAAACATTATACCACTTGCTCTTCAGAAGACTGTTCACATTGCTTGAATCCTGTTTCGAGTGGTTGGGAGTCAGCTGGACTGAATGTGTGTGTTTGTGTGTTCGGGCCAAAGTACACAGCTGCACAGGGAAATTTGTCGTTTTATTGAATTTTATGATAGATCAGGCCGAGCTCGCTGTCTGGCTCACGAGGGGAAACAAAATGCAAGGGCGTGGGACTCAGGACTCTGTCCCTGTCTCTTTATTTTCTCCCTCCATCTATCCATCTCTCGATCTCTGTCATGACCTGAATTGCTAATGCCATGTGACTCACTGCTCTAGTAATCCTGAAACGCAGCATGCTAATGCAGGTCTCTTTTCTTCATTCAGAAAAAAAGCATACTTTTACAAAATTCTTCCTTATTTTTATTCCTATATTTTGGATTTTATGTGCTTAAAGGTTAAATTATTTGACACACTGATTATACCATGAAGAAAATAAGGTTGAAACATTATCATCATGCATGTTATCATACATTGGCTTGCGTTCCTCTTTTTTCCGGGACAAACATTTCATCAGAAGATGAACATGAAGTTGAGCTTTTTAATGGATGACATAAAAGAGTTTCTAACGTTTATCCATTATAGGGAGTGAGGAATGAGGTCACACAGCGAAGCTCCGCCTCCCCGCTTTCACAACAATCCCATTACACACACAGTGTCACAGTGTCAGGGTTTCTCAGGAATAGCAGGACTTAGGAGGATGAGTGTGTGTGAGTGCGCTGTGATCAAACCATCTGCCTACAGACTTCTCTTCTGTAACACACACACACACACACACACACACACACACACACACACACACATACACACACCATAAGCTCTCCAGTATTCTCTTAACTGGATGGAAGATTAAAAGATATAAAGCAGCATGAAGTAGTAATACATCTCTTACTGTCTTACACACTCACACACACACACACTCACACACACACACACACACACACACACACACACACAGAGTGATGTGTCATCTTTCTCTCTTTCTATCTGCTTTTCAGTTTCACTCCTACACACAGACACAACACACGATTTGATGATATGGATTCCCCCAAAAGTATATTCTGAAATGAGATGTCTCTTTCTCTAACACTCACACACACACACACACACTGTGACAAGTTCTGTGATGATTTCAGATGTCAGAGAGACTTCCTGAGAAGTAAAACAGCTTGTGTAGGTCACATGGAACACTGACTAACTAACACTGTGAATTTTAAAATTACTAAATGAACACATAATAAAAGAAGGAAACCTGAATGCAGCAGACAGGGGCATATACAGTATCTGATACGGAATACATCAGTAAGTGTGCTGATGATGTTGTCCAGTCTTATCCTAACCAGAGGATGTGTGAACCATCTGAAAGCACAGACTGCTGCTTACAAGTCTGGGAAGCTGTTGGCCTACAGGAAGGCTGGATACCACCTGCAGGAAGCCATCAGAATAACTACAGGTAGACACACACACAAGGGTCAGACCTCAAGTGCACGTGGAGAGGACTGCTCTCAGTAACATAGAAGAAAGAGAGAAACAACAGTGACGTAAGCATGTCACCTCATGCACCTATATTGCTATGTACACGACTTCTTTATGATAAATGTTCTATTAAACATGTCAAGACAACATTTTTGTCTTTGTTTTGATATACAGGTCCTTCTCAATAAATTAGCATATTTTGATAAAGTTCATTATTTTCTGTAATGTACTGATAAACATTAGACTTTCATATATTTTAGATTCATTACACACAACT
>JAQMYM010005220.1:0-10968 GCA_030014255.1 Parauchenoglanis ngamensis
TCAAACCATAAGTGCGATATATAAAAACAAATAATAATAATTTTGTTGGAATTCACAACTATTTACATTGACATGACATTTATTTCTTATCCGTTACACGAAGCTCAGACCAACAAACCCTGTGCTCATCAGACTCAGTGGCTAAAGTGAGGGAGGAGACTTGAGTGGTCATATGACATGGATATGACACCCCATGGTTTGACCATGAAGGCCTTCTGTTCCCAATGGGACAGTCAGAAGGAGTGTAATGAGCTGCTTTGCTGGTGATGGGTGGCCTCGTCCCCAGGTTCTCTGAGGCAGTTCCCAGTCCCCCACAGTTTATACACCTGAGTTCTATAGATGGTGCATAGCCTTGCTGGGGTGGGACATTCTGGCATGAAGACCCTGCAGAAGCTACAGTAAAGCTTGTAATAACCGGGGTGTTGAACTGATGTGGAGCTGCTTGTGTAATATTAACTAATATTTATATTGCTTCAAGAGGAATAACCAACAGACCAAAACATGCCACCAGAATAAATTATCTGAGATTTTGCAACCCATAGATGTGGCGAGGAGTATAATTTTGGCAGGTGTCATAATACACTCTCAGAAAGAAAGGTAACAAAATGTACTCTTCCTTGTCAGTTTGGTGGTGCCCTCCATCTTGTTTACCTTCTGAAGGTACAAAATATGCAACACTGATGGTACCACCCCAGTGACATAGAAACATAAAGTATGGTACCTTTATTTCTTTACATAATTATTTATTTATATAGTTTATAGATTTATAGATAGGTTTATAGATTCTATAAATCCTAAAAACACAGTTAACCCTCTATTTCACAATAGAAATCTCAAGCACTGTAGAAGATTGCTGAGAACACACGTAAAAAAAAAATTGCTTTCTTTTTAGTATAATATACACCTAACAGTGTAGTTAGAAAACAAAAGGAAAATAACATTTTTAAACTTGTTTTATTTGAAAAGGCATGAATAGCATTTTTAAATGATCTAAAATATGAGGTGCAACCAAAAAGTTCTGAGACTGTTCCTGTTGAGATCGAATGGAGCATGTCATGGTCATGCGCATGCAGCAAGAAAGAATACTAATTTTCGTGAGCCAGTATGCTTTTACATTTTTGTGAAAATGTGCACATGTGCATTTATGATTTTACTATGGACCTACAGCAATGAAATACAGTAGAAGATGTTTTGACAGAGTGTAGTTTTAGCTTTTTATAAGCTCCAGCTTGCATTCTACCACTACAGCTACTGTCATGTGATGTGTGCCCCAACGTTATGGCACAGTTTCAAGCATAAATCCTCAGTGCCCTTGCATGTCCATGTATACCTGTGCACAGTGTGTGTGTTGTGTTGAGCTTCACTTTGTGTCCTGAGCTCTAGGGGGTGTGCGTGGATAAGCACCTTGACAGCGGTTGTGACACTTTATATTGTTAAAAAGTTTCAGAGGTTAATTATCCCCATTATGTATCCAGTGTTATAAATTGGTCTATTAAATTTTGTTGTCTGTTTGAAACTATAAGTATCCTCATTATTTAAAAAATCCATAACAAACAGGAGGATCCTAATATTACTGTTAAGCTTTTTTATTTTAATGTTTCATCATGATCATCACTGTCATTCAAACATGGTGTATCATTATCATTGTCACAGCCTGATGCATGGAATGTGTTAGGAGTGTTAGGAATACAAACTTATGAGTCTTTTTCATATCCTGATTAAAGCCTTAATTTAATTAGTCAGACCTATTCTTCACTCGTTGGGCCTTTTATTCTGTTTAATTAATTGAATTTTATTTTATGTTTCATGATTTGATAATATTACTCTCATCATAATAATTTGTTTATTCATTTCTGTGAAAAGCATGTTGAGATGTTGGCTTCAAAGTAAAATATGCTAGCCTATTTAAATAAAGACTGACATTCTTATTGTTATTGTTGTTATTATTATTGTTGTTCAGAGACAAGGGACAATAGATCATCTATATCACATTTCATCAAAATGCAAATATGTATGTCCTTAGTGTTTATGCAAACTTGAGAATTAAAAATAGAGAAAGAGGAATAAGTTCACTTTATTGTCTATTTAAAATATTTTCTATAATGTATATGGCTGAATATGATAACACACTAAAATGCTCAAACTATCTTGTGTTTATAACTCTCCCTAAAAGTGCTGCACCAACAAAGTCTTCAGATCATTAGATGTAATTTGCTTTTATTGTAATGCTCTATTTTGTTTGGGTTTTTGGCACCTTTCTGGTTTTCACTATGTAGGAAAATTAATATTTAACTATAATCTACCAAAATGGCAACAGAAAACAAACAAACAAACAACACAGAAATTTCAAGTAAATATGCAGCATAGGTATCTGTACAGTACACTGTAACACACTTGCAAATAAAAGGGAGTAGAATTGAGTCCGAATTTGGCAAAATATCGGGAGTTTAGAAAATCACTATAAGCAACTTTTTAATCTACTCTGAATATGGCCCCGTTCTCAAAGATTATGATTTTGTATATGATTGTCTTATGATTTTAACATTTCTGAAAATATCTTGCCAAGTTTGCTTATGTTAGACAACAAACTAGCATCAGCCATGAAGAATATGAACATGACATAAAAATCTTGTAAAAATCCTGCCAGGTTAGCTAATGTTAGCTAAATGCCTATTGCAAATAAAGATCAAGATGTCTGTCTGTGGCCTTCACAACACAGAAATTCAGAGCCACACTTATTTCCATATATGAACTGAAAGACATGGCTGTTATAGTCTGCATACTTTGGACCTATCCTCCTGAATACAGCAGTAATAGTTGCACATTCAATTGCTGGTGCTTCTGTAATATAAACTGAGCAGTGTCTGACTTCCTCCACTATGGCCTTGATCCAAATAACTACATTAAAAAGGAAAAGACAATCTGCTTTTAAAAAAATCCACTTGAAAAGATATGCACCATGTCTCCTGAAAGCAATGTGTTTCTTTGTGCCAGAAGTTATGTGTAATTCAAACAATACTCTGTCTCCCAAACAGCACAACTGTCTAAGGTGTCTATATAATTCTCAGAGTTTGTATAACAATGACACCAGATTTATATGAAAAGGTGATGCTAGTGGCTGTCCCATTCCTTTCTATCCTGCCATCAAGAGGATGAGATGGGCATTTGGCTGCTATTTCTTTTAATATTGTTTCTGTTCTGATCATCATCAGGATAAAAATCAGATTTCAAAGGATAAGTAGTAAATTAAACAATATGTTTAAGAAAAGGAGACATGTGGGTGCTGGTACTGATCAGAAAGAAATTACAGAAATATTCATGTGTGTATGTCTGTGTGAGTGTGTACATCAGTGAGGTCTGTAGACTCTCTGTAAGTCTATGTTTGCTTCTTTGTTTCCAGCTCTTAGTTCTCTCACATTCAGCATGGGTGTGTGGGTATGTGTGAAAGTTTCTTAATAACTTGACCATTACATGGATGATTCTATCCAAATTCAACAAAAAGACAAGATAAGTGAGAAAGACTAAACAAGCTCACACATACAACCTAATGTAGCTGATGCAGTAGCTATGCAAGTGGCGTGTGAGTGATCTGAGAAGCCAAGTGAGTCACTAAGGAGAGCAAAGACACACTGGTAAAGCCGAGAGAAAGAAAGAGGGAGATGACTGGGAATACACAAAAATACAGTGGAGAAAATAGAAGCATCTAATTTATTTAACATAGCATTTTTTACTGTATTAAATCATAAAATGACCATGATATGTCATCAGAAAATAAGGAAACATGCTAAGTCAAAATACTGCTTTCTCAGACATCAATGCTGCAGCCAGTATATTTTTGTTTAAAATTTCTTTTCCATGACAGAAATTCTGTTTTTCTTTAGACCTGTGTGATCCTGCCAGATTACCAGATTCCCAGAAATTCCCAGGCGAACCCTAACCATACTAATTTGTAAGGGCTACAAGTAGGGATGGATATTTTAATTAATTTTAACATTTGAGTACTTTGTTCTCAAGAGCATTCAAACTCTGTGGTCTGGGTGCAGCTGGGTTATCAAAGCAGTGAGTATTTGAGACACAAAACTGATGAAGTGATCCCTACTAGTGCTGGCTAATGAAGTCGTGTTAACACACACCAAAATTAACTGTTATCAATCACACCAGAGGAGCTAGCTTGTTCTCTCCACTCTCTGCCCCTCGTATCACTAGCACCTGATCAGCCCGCACTGATTTGACGCAAGTGAGGGCACTTCATAATTGAGATCTACATCATGCTGCAACAAAAGAGAACAGTAGGTTACTACTCTGAAAAAAAAGTGAAATGATTTATAAGTTAAATTGAGCTTAAATCTGTTAAATTGAGCAATATGATATCAGGACCTGGAAAGTTGTAACTCTAGACTGTTTATTTTTCGGAGTTGTAGGCTTTTGTTTTGAGGAAAACAGGCCTAAATATGGCTAATGTTACCATTCATCCAGCTAACACTGGGCCATGAGAAATAAAGTTTTAGATTTGGACCACAGGCCTGGTTCTGTTGTCAGCTATTCGCATTTTGGCTGATTACAGACTCAATTCCTGATTAAGGACTCAACTTGTGCTATGACTTTGCAAGGTATTGTTTAGAATGTACTTGTCTTTCTGTGCTCAGCTGCTTGTCTTTTTGCTCTTGTGCATTTTATTTTTTTTAACTTGCTCTGTTTTCTGGTTTATAGTATTTTGGAATATTCTACTTTGTTTGCTAACTGCCTGATTTTCTGCCTGTTTTGGACCAATTTGGACTTTTTGCTGGTGTTTATTAAAGAAACTGTTCACTGCACATGCATCCTGCTTCAACCTCCTGTTTGTAACAGTTAATTGTGGTATGAGGTTTTAGAGCATATATACGTATATAGATGCAAATAATAAAAACATTGCAAACGTATTCATTATCCTCGCATTTTGCAAGGATTACACTGATGGCACAATTTGAAGATTTACATTGAAGATAAAAAAAGAGTAAGATTAACTGAAAAAGAACACTGCAGAAATCTTTGAAAGTTTCTGTTCATGTATTCATTTAATGGAAGAAAAAAAACACTCTTGGATTTCCTATTTGCATCCAGCTTAGTGCACTCTTCACAGTGTGCAGCGCTTCAGCATCTCTTTGTTTAACATGTGCTATTGTTTTGCATTATGTCTCGTCTCATACCTCATCTCATTATTGGTTGTCTAGCCCAATGTGTCATGATCATTCTCACCTCTTTCTGTTTACCCCCCAATTAGAGGCAAAGCATTACATTTACTACTTCAGCCAGCACTTTTTTAGTACTGTGGTGAGACCTAAACCTGAAAGATTTCATTTATAATTATGAGCTTAGCTGCTGTGCTACAGTGGTGCTTGAAAGTTTGTGAAGACTAGAATTTTCTATATTTCTACATAAATATGACCTAAAACATTATCAGATTTTCACACAAGTCCTCAAATGGTCTTCAGCCAACTGGATTGCCTCATCCGGCAACACCAGGTGATGGCACTGGATCCAGTGCACTGTTCCTGCAAGTAAACAGACAATGAATTGCTCCAGCACCACTGCGTCGATGATCTTGTCAGCATCGCATTCCTTGGCCCTCAACCAATGCCGGCAGGCATCGGTAGCAGCAGTAGGCATACCTCCCACTGCTCTTCCAGCCATGCCCACACCTCAGTGGCTCACTTGGTTGCTCGACAAACATCTCTGGATCATCCTAATATCCCATTTGATGAGAATATTGTGGGAGAAGCCAGCAGCCTTCTGGAGCTGCGCCTGGGGTACCTGCTGAATCAACAAGGCCCTGGAGCACCTGCCTCTTGCTGGATCTGGAGCAGCACCTGGAACCACTGCTTCCGCACCATGTGCATGGTGATGAGCACTTGGTGTTGGTTCTGGTGGACACTGACGAGGGCATGGATAAGCTCAGCAATGGCAGAAGACTCTATGACCGTGCTACATCTCCCAGGTTTCGGCACCAGTGTGACATTTTGTGGGGTTCAGGAGAGAATAGAGATGGAGACAGGTGGGTTACTATTACTGGCACTTTTGTTTTTACTTTCACTTTTCAGTCTTTTTTTCCTGCCCTATGCTCGGGACTTTCACTGAGACACATGAAAACCTAACACAAGAAAAGAAACATGAAAACACGTACAGTCACACACAATGTGCTGCTGTGCTGGAACACAACTTTCTCATTCTTCTTGCTCTCTGCCATCTCTCAACTTCATACACCTATGCCATTCACCATTTAATTAATGAGTGATCACCCTCATTAACCCTTGTGTGGCTATCATGTGTGGGACCCATTTTCACTGTTACCTATAAAAATACAATGTTTTTTTTCAACCTGAGATTCAATGTCCTTGGCTCATTTTCTTTAAAGGGCATGTTGAGGGACAATTTTTGGTTGAGTACATATTGTGCCCCCCAAACACATTTACATTTTACATCGGATCTGCTAGGCCCAGGAGCAATGTAGTTGTGGAAACTCTCTGTAAGACAACAATAATATCACTTTAGATATTATTAGATATCTAGATTACTTATTAGATATTTAAAACTTATAAAATCATACCAATCATAACAATCACTTACATCACCATCAACCATAATCCCATCAACTAATCCCAGCAGACCAATCATCACCATAAACCATGAATATCAACTCCTCCATACCCATCAAACCCCAAATTGGACCAATGCAGGTATGGAAACTGTCTGTAAGACAACAATAACACCACTTTAGAAGCATTGTTTCCACACAGGCCAAACCTAATCCCATCATGCCTGTCAAGGAGTGCTCACTTTGGAAGATGGAGAATTTTCAGAATACGAGTATCATGTTTCTGTCAATTTCATGACAGTGAGTTTGAAAAGAGGCTAGAACTGACTCAGACAAGAGGAGAAATATAGATGTCAAAAACTGATGAATAGTATTCTTGTCCAAAAAGGAGCCACTATGCCTTGCTGCCAATATGATAAAGATGCAACTAGGGCCAATGTGGATGGCAGTGCATCCTGTTGCCATCTCTTCTGCCAGTAAGTGATGCACATACCCAGCCATCCACGTAATGCAAAGAAAATGTGATTAATCAGAACAGGACACCTTTGTCCATTCCTCCGTGATCCAGTTCTGATGCTCAAGTGCCTATTGTAGGCATTTTTCATGGTGGACAAGGGTTAGCATGGGCTGACAGGTCTGCAGCTACTCAGCCACATACACTACAAGCTGCAATGCACTGCGCATTCTGACACCTTTCTATGATAGCCAGCATTAACCTTTTCAGCAATTTGTGCTACAGTAGCTCTTCTGTAGGATCAGACCAGACAGATTGGCCTTCACTCCCCATGCACATTACTAAGTCTTGGGCACCCATGACCCTGTTGCTGGTTCACTGGTTGTCTTTTCTTGGACCACTTTTGGTAGGTACTAACCATTGTATACGAGGAACACCCCACAAGATCTCCCATTATGAAGATGCACTGACCCAGTCATCTACTCATCACAATTTGGCCCTGGTCAAAGACACTCAGATTCCAACACATAAACTTGTGAACTGACTGTTCACTTGCTGCCTAATATCTCTCACCCCTTGGCAGGTGCCATTGTAACGAGATAATCAATGTTATTCAGTTCATCTTTTAGTGATTTCAACCCAGAGAGGCCGCTGACAACCTGCTTATATTTCACTGTAATGGCCACAGCCAGCCGTGATTTTTAAAGAGAGATATGCTATAGTAAAACACTCACTCATGAAATAATACTGTGTTTGTGGATACATGAACACCATACCTTTATTTTGAAAAAGGAAACAGGGTGTGTTGCCATTGACATAGTTTTATATCGCTACTGAGTGACTGGCTCAGGAGTTACAGTGTCTATGAGAGTTATGGGAAGAGTTATGAAAGCACCCACGTCTGTACACCAATGAAGACAGTCCACCATGTTTGGATGCCAGTGACGATCATGTTGATAAGAAATGTCAAAATAATAATGCTTAAGAGTAATATTAGCATTTTCCTGTTTATCTCTAACAGCCAACTCTGTAGCGGTTCCTAGTTAGCTAGAAAAAAAATTACATCCATGACATGTTTAGTCACTTTCTCCATGGTCTTGGGCTGTGCGTGTGTGCGTGTGTGTGTGTATGTAAGAGAGAGATAGAGAGAGAAAGTCAAGGAAATCCTTTTCATTTATCTTGTTGGCTAAATCTCTCAGCCAATTTTTTATTATCTATGTGATGTAATAGTTCGATAAATAATTCAGAATTATTTACAAAATATATAATAAATATTACTTAATCACATTAAGAAGATATAAAATGTAATAAATACATTATTGTTCAAACTGTTTTACAGCATTGCTCAAAACTGAAGTCCAAAATGGCTATGGAAATGAGGTTTAGGTATGTAAAGCTACATATTTGAATATTTGTAGAAGTAACTAATACATATTTTATATTATATTAATGTACAATTCAGGTCCTTTAAAACAAAACAAACTTGTAATCATTTTTCTTTAGTTTTATAGGTATAAGTGTTTACAAGATGATAAAAAGAAAGGAATTTCTTTGTTATTCTCAGTGAAATGGTGCAGTGTTCTGAAATTCGACTGGGGTATAGAGGGTTAATGTTACGGCTGATTGGTGTATATGGTATGTATATATACAGCTCTGGAAAAAATTAAGCGACAACTGCAATATTATCAGTTTCTCTGGTTTTACTATTAATAGGTATGTGTTTGAGGAACATGAACATTTTTGTTTTATGCAGTAAACTACTAACAACATTTCCCCCAAATTCCACATAAAAATATTGGGCCTCATTCACCAACTGTTCTTAAGAAGAAATTTCGTCCTAGAACCCACTTATGCAGTTTTCACGAAGATTCTGACATTCACCTTTTTTCGTTCTTAGGTAAGAACTGAATCTATGCACACTCAAGAACAAACTTATGCACGTTTGAATGCTGACATGTTTGTGTATGTTGTTTTATTGTGTTTTTGTCAATTCTACAGTTGTATGATATTACAAATTTAAATTACAAAATTATTTTTATAATTTATAATGTTTTATCATTATGGTCTTTTTAAAAACAAATAAACACTCCATTAACACTTCAATATGTGCACCCTTGTCCAGAGGTAGCATTCACTGAACAAATAATATCCCATGCATCTTTCTTTTGAATTTTTTATTCCTGCAGCAGTACCTCCACTTCAGACTACTTCAGACCACTGAAGTTTTTCTTACGTTTGGATTCCAGTGCCCCATTGCCTTTAGATTTACATTGCGGTTTTCTAGACTTCACTCTCAACTTTTCTTTGGGATTTCTATGTGCGCATATGGCCCTGTACTCTCATTCCCTTTTAAGGGATTGGTGGGACGTTTCCACATGCCAATTACATACAGTGTACACATGTTTTCTATTTACAAAGACAATGGGATTCATCAATATAAGAACACAGATGTGAACAAATCTGCAGTTTAAGAACAAGTCATGAATCTGACATAGACTTTTCTTAGCAACTTTCCTAAGAACAAATTAAAAAAAAAAACTTAGGAAGATATTGGTGAATGAGGCCCAATGTTAGTTGGAATAACCCTGACATTTAAACCCAGCTTTCATATGTATTGGCATGCGCTCCAACAGTCTTTCATTTTGCTCTTGGGTGACTTTCTGCCAACCTGGTTCAAAATAATTCAATCAGCTCAGCCTAGTTTGATGGCTTGTGATTATTCATTTTCCTCTTGATGGTTCCAGAGGTTTTCAATGGTGTTCCGGTCTGGAGATTGGGCTGGCCATGACAGGCTCTTGATGTTGTGGTCCTCCATCCATACCTTAATTGACCTGGCTGTGTGGCATGGAGCATTGTCCTGCTGGAAGAGTTAGGAAACATGGACCGAGCAAAAGGAAGCAAGAGTTCTTCCAGGATAACATTGTACATTGCTTGATTCATGCATCTTTCACAAACAAAAATCTGCCCCATTCCAGCCTTGCAGAAACACCCCCAGGTCATCACTGATCCTCCACCAAATTTCACAATGGGTGCATGACACTGTGGCTTGTAGGCCTCTCTAGGTTTCCGTCTAGCCATAAGGCAAGCATGTAATGGGAAAATCTGAAAATTGGACTCATTAGAGAAGATGACCTTACTCCAATCCTCTACGATCCAATCCTTGTGGTCTTTAGCTTTAATGGCTTTTTCTAGCTTTGCAGAGAAGGTTTTGCAGAGGAACTGTCCTTGCTGTGCACTTAACCCCAGCTGCCATTTGGCATTCTTTTTGTAGGTCACTTGGTGCCATCCTATGATTGTTAAGTGAAGTTTGAAGGTGTTGACAATCATCCCAGTCAGTGGAGAGTCGTTTTTGCCCTCTGCCAGTCTGTAACTTTGTTGTTCCCAATGTCTGCTGCTTGACCCTGTTCTTATGAACTGCCTTCTTTGAAATTTTGAGGACAGAACCAACCTGATGCTTACTGTATCTCTCTGCTAGTAAAGCCAAAATTGAACCCTTCTTTTTCATACTCAAAACTTTTCTTTTTATATCTTTTGGTATTATGTATAGATATTTTTGTATTTCTCTTAAATATAAGTAATACTACCACTGTTTTTACATTCCAACTGGTCCTATTGCAAGAGAATAGTGATGACCACAGCACAACATGTCCTCATTAAATAAAATTTGGTTTATGTGATCACAAACAATACCTCATTAAATAAAATGGTATGTATGGTATATGTTGTGTTGGAATTCCACCACAGACACTGGAATGAAATGCCTGCCATACATAGAGATGCTGACTTAAAAATAAAGTGGTCTCAATTTTTTCCAGAGCTGTGTATACACATATGCACACACACACATTATATATATATATATATATATATATATATATATATATATATATATATATATGTATATATATATAAATATATATATATATATAAATAAATAAATAAA
>JAQMYM010005221.1:0-10967 GCA_030014255.1 Parauchenoglanis ngamensis
GAGAGAGAGAGAGAGAGAGAGAGAGAGAGAGAGAGAGAGCAAGCGAGCTTACCATCGACTTTAACTAAAAGTGCCATAAACAGACAAAAATGTGTTGCTAAATGCATATTGCTCCACACTTTGGCTCAAACCCCTGAGCACCCAATCATTCTCAACACAGCACTCACTTAAATGCCTGTAACAAAACACACATTTGTGCCATAAAACCAAAAATCAATAGCCATCCTGTGCTAATGAATTCTGTCAATTGTATTAATGTATTTTACAGGCAATTTGGAGTCGGTCCAAAAAATCTGAGCTCACAATCTAAAACTGGCTTCAGTTCATAAATGATGATAAGGTCAGGGTCAAATA
Organism: Parauchenoglanis ngamensis; assembly: GCA_030014255.1. Lineage (NCBI taxonomy): Eukaryota > Metazoa > Chordata > Actinopteri > Siluriformes > Auchenoglanididae > Parauchenoglanis > Parauchenoglanis ngamensis. The sequence goes on from JAQMYM010005221.1 coordinate 355, forward strand.
TGAAAAGGTAAATGGATAAACACACAACAGAGCGGTAGCTGTATCTTTAACAGCAAGATACGGATGTTGTTGGGGCTGTGTTTAAATCCTATAGTGTGATTTTTGCACCTTATGTTTACACTGAAGCAAAAAAATTGTCTATTTTATGTTTATATAATTATCTGTCGCAATACGTGACATTACAATGGGGTACTAATCTTTTAATCTAACGTCTAGTAGTATAAAGCCATGACGTTAATTCATGACTCTCAGTTTTAAAGGCTATACCAATGCCATATCATCAATTTAAGCAGTGAAATATGAATGCTAAAGGCTAGTATTGATTTACTCAAGAAGCTCTTTGCTATAGCTCTACTGCGTTCAGCAAGAAAAGAATAAATCACGACAGAGCATGCAGTTATAGGAAAATAATCAAAGACAGGGAGGTGTGATGCAGCCAGGGAAGCCGGCAGAGTTAATTTGACCACCTAAAAGTGGATCATTTCCCCACAAACAACATATCTGGAAGTGTTTTATTCCTCTTATACCACAGAAATTTGTCAACAATTACAATGTTTCATTTTTTAATAAACAACTTGCCATGCTTTTTAACCGTTCATACTTATTTCTTGTATACTTATTGACTTTTCTTTCGAAAATTAACAAAGACTTTCCCATGGTGGAAAACTTACAAAGACACTGGGGACTACTTCCAAACAATAATAATAATAACAACAATATTATTAATAATAATAATAATAAAGAACAATATTAGTGCATTTAATGAATGAGCTCATTAATATAAACCTTGCAGAAGGAGATACCATTAGAACTGTACAGAAAATCAATCAGCAGCTTCTGACCAATCAAATTAGAGAATTACGGTATAAATGAGAATGAACTGTTTGTGAATTTAATGAAGAAAAATGCAATTTGGTTCTCAGAACTATAAATCTTGCTGGTGGATGGAGACCTTTGGAGCTTACAGTATAGTGTCTGTGTTGTAGTGTGATGTGGGACATACCTCGAACAGCGCCAGGTTTCGGTCATAGAAATCATCGTCGTCAATGGTGTGACTGTTATTGATGTACACGTTGGAGATCTTAGAATTTCCATCTGAGTGCAACAGAGAAGCAGGAGATGGAGAGGAAGATCACAAAGGTGTGTGAAATAAGATAGAAGATTTCTCCGTGGGCCTATGGTAAGGTGTGCGTGTGTGTGTGAGAGAGAGAGAGATACTGCAGTAGCTGAGCGCTCACACTTCAGTTTCGACTCCGCGACAGTGTCAGCGTTTTTGCTCTCACTTCCCTTCCCACACACACCCTGATCGGTGACACTCCATGTACGTGTCCAGACACAGAGCTAACGGCAACATCTGTGTGCGCAACTTCTTTTTCCTACTAATAATCAACTCGCACTTCTGTGTGTGTGTATACGCTCATGTTCAGCCAAGCATATACCAACATTTCTGAGGAAATCCGTGTAGGTTTGTGAATAAAACCCAGATCTGCCTTACTCCTTTAAAAAGGCGTTCAGACTTTATGAGATTTCTTAGAGAGAGATGATGATGTGTAGACATCGATTTTACTTTAAAACATAATGTGTCAAACTCATTTACTTATTCTGTATTAAGCTAGTCATTTTAGGTAACCACGGTTCAAATGGAAACTAGACCCACATAATACAATAATAGTTTGTGGTTTGTTAGTCGGCGTATTTGCTATTGAGCCTTCACTGATGTCCGTACAGCAACGATTAGAACGACTAGGAAATTGCGTATTCCTACGTTAGTATGAATGGATTAACAGATATAATGTTTTTAATAAATGAGAATGAAAAAGTGTACTATGTACATTTACCTTCATCAAGTCATGAGGTTAATTAACACTCAAGCAGCGTTTTGTTTCTTTTTTCTGGGTTTAGATTGCTCTATTCAGACAACATCTATTTCTGCTATTGCGAGGCCTGTTGTGGAGAAAACGCTCTCTGATTACCGATACGGCAGGCTGAGAAAATAAATATCACCTCCCAAACAACTGAGCCTGACACTAACACAGGTAAACTCTGCTTTTCTGTTCTGCTTTGCCTTTCTACCCACGCTAATACTGTAGCACAGAGAAACACACCTTTATGAATCCTCTCTTCATAATGGTGAAATCTGAACATTGTATTTTCACACTGGAATGAGGATAAATACGTAGCTTACCAAACAAACAAACAAACAATTAAAAAAAAAGCTGAGCTACAGTTGTTATGTGAAGAAAATCCCAAAACGGCGGAACTTATAAGAATGCCATGAATGATATAATGCTCACAGGTGAGCCTCCCTGAACACATTCCCAGCATTCTGTTGCTTTTGTGCTTGACTGTGGACAGGTAACTTTTGGAAGCGTACTGAAAGCACAAGTGCGGCCAAAGACGTAAAGATTCTCTTTTGTATTTCAGCGTTTGCACTCAACATTCTGTCAACATCGTGAGAAAAACGTCTCCTTGTGGATTCTGTGGATGCGCCACAGTTCTAGCTTTCTGACTGACCTTCGTTTGTCACGTTCTATGTGGAATCTGGAAATAAAATTTCCACACAGAGACAAAGAAAGAAACTCTAAGGGCTGCAGTTCCCAAAGTAGGAGCCCAAGGGTCTGTAACCCTGACCCTAGCCAGGCAGTTCATGAATTCGTTGTAGAATTTACAACTTTGGTGGAAAACAAAACCTGTGGAGTAACATGACTGTGACTGCCCCCGGGGCAAATATTTTTCTGCCCCAGGTATAAATCCTGTGAGAGGGAGAGAGTTTTAATTATTCAGTGCCAGACGCAAGAAAATCAATATGCGAACAGTAGCTTAGTAGTTTTACTCATCGATTAGGTGGTTACATAACAAGCACTCAATTGATCGATCGACGCAAAGAGCAATTTTATTGAAGGATATTGTGTAAGAGTGCGCAAATAAGAAGTGCATCCAAGAAAACAAGTTCCTCCCGTTCTGTGTTTTGAGAACGTTCACAGATGAAACCGTTCCCCGAGACATTTTAAACTGCACGTATCTACAACTTTTCCGTTTCCAACTGTCCCTCCATCTCTCTCTTCTTCGCTTTGCTGTGTTCACACATCACCCGTATTTGGGAGTGAACGGAGATATTTGCTCGCGTGGGAAGAACCATGTGTTGTGTTAGTTATGCTCTGACATAAACGTTTCAGAATTCTGTGTCAGCTTTTTCCTCAATGCTTCCTGTTTTAAGTCGCTGCGCGTGCCGTCTCGGCTGCACAACTATGATGAAATGGAGACAAACAGAACAACAAAATCTGTTACAGATAAGTCACGGCTACAGAGATTTGGGTTTAAAAGCCAGTCGCGCCATGTACTGTGCCACAGTAAATGTTTGTGTTCTCCTGTATAATGCAGCCGAACTACTTTTATTACAGCTGAAACATGTAGTCCGTGTAGATGCGGCAGAAACACGTCACCAATTTGCTACTTACTGTGTAAACGCTGGGTACAGATATCAGTGTAAATCCAAGTCACAGTATGACTCAATTCTGATAAACACAAATTAACCACAATATTAATAATTTAAAAGAACTGAACAGCCTTTTTTGACACAAGCAAGGCTTTAGCTACATTTCAAAACTCTCAGATTGCCAGATTCATACATTCTAAGTGTTATTCTGAAACAACAAGAAAATTATCTGGAAAACAGGTGTGTTGTGTAAGCTTTGACCTGAAACCATGGTACGATTATGATAAGACAAATGAAATATTTTAATGTCCAGTCACACTAGCTTTGTGCAAGTGAACTGACATTTATTTAAAAAACTTTCAAGTTTCATGTTGCATCCCTCAGATTTCCAGAGTGAAACCGTTTTCTGTTCTCTTTCTTTTTCCCACCATTGTGCACGGTTGGCATGACATGGGACATGAAGAGTAACTCGTCAGTATGTGCTCGTTTTCACAAAATCCCTAGACGCACTTAAGTCATGGTCATATTTCAAACTGCACTTTCGGCCCCACGTCCTAATTTATAGTGTGACTAACTTTATTCAAACCAAAAATGTCTTCACTGTTCATCAAAACATAAACTGGAGGCTATAAATAAAACTATAGATATAGTAAACTAAAGAAGAAAAAAAAAGTGTATACATAAGATCTATCACAGCCAATCAGAACTATTCTGGACGAATGAGCGCCGCTCTTCCACAAGATATTCCCTCAGTTGTGGTTTTTTCCATGGTGGTGGTGGGGAATGCTGAAACATCTGGCCAAATGCAGATCTGGCTACTCTAACTTGCCCATAGCCGTGAATGTGAGTGTGAATGGTTGTTCGTCTCTGTGTTAGCCCTGCGATAGCTCGGTGATCTGTCCAGGATGTACCTGAAGTCAGCTGGGATTGGCCCCAGCTTCCCTGCAACCCTGACAGATAAGCAGTGTAGATATTGCATGGAAGTATGTATGCAGTAGCAGGTCTCTGTAAGGGGACATGTGGATCTGACAAAGCATAACAGAACCACTGTTTCTAACTAAACTCTAACTATTTACGAATCTGCCAATTTTTCTTACTTACCCTGGTCATGGTGGCTTCGGTCCGGTGTGTCCTCGCTGTTGTTGACGCTCTCTCGTGAGCTGAAGCGGACTCGACCGCTGTCTCGTGAGCCAGTGTCAGGCGATGCATCCGACAGGCCTGGGAGGTCCTCGGCTTTGGTCGGCGTCACAGTGAAGCGCACTGAGGACGCCATGGCTTCCCGGGGCTGCTGGGGATCCGCCAGGGTGACGGTTTAGATGGAAATCAAAGACCTTTCAAATCTCAGCTAACAGTGAGAGTGAGAACAGAGACTGCGCGACACGTCGCCATTGAATCTGAGTTTGTGTGTATGGGCAGAGAGGATTCTATTTTCTCCCAGATAGTCTTATTAATTCGAGATATGCTATGGATCAGGTGATGTAGCTGAGGATTACGAGTTACAAGTGAACCAGCCTCCAAAGTGGTACAGTGAATTAGGTCTCAACACTAAAGGCTGCAGCGTGAGATAGATAATGTTTATCTGGTATTAAAATGGAGTCTTGGTTGAGATTGTTTTTCGAGAGGTAGGAAAGCCTTCAGTAAAGTGCTTCATACATTCACAAGGAAACAATTTGGGGTTGGGAGGTGATACAAGGTTTACTAGTGGAAAAATACAGAGTATGATCCAAAAATGACTTTTGCTAGAAAGTCAAGAAAAGGGACACATTCTGACGCTAGTTATTTATTATTATTTTTTTTTTTTGGTAAAATGTTTGGCCCTGCAAGTTGTTATTCTTGTGATGGAAGCTAGCTAGCTAACCAGACCTGCTTTTATCTGAGGTAAATTTCAACAGCTCCTGTGGAATTAAAATCTGTATGCTGATGTGACGGAGGTTGTGTTTGGACTGGAAAGAAATAAAAAGAAAAAAAGAAGGCAAGAAGTCACAGCGTTAGTGAGAGCACTGAGCAACAAAGGCAAAATAGAACTGAATTGTTCGTCAATTTAAGGTCAGAAACCGAGACAGCCTACGGAATTAAAAGAAAAGACAATTCTTGTTGTGCTATTTGGTCACATGCGTCTCCAAGGTAAATCTGGAGCTAAACTGTTCAGACACATCATGATTTGTATAATTTAGCTATCACACAGAAGCGGTTCAAACCGGCTGCACCTGCGCGCGCAGACACACAATGAATAAATACCGCATTTTAACCGTAATATAACGAGTACGTTTTTTTTTCTTTTTTAGATTTTTGCATTTTATTCGACTGTAGAGTGAGAGTTTGCTTTCAGACCAGATGTCGGGGTGTGGCAAGTTATCAAATACAAATATAAAACAAACAAAAAAACCAACAAAAGACTATTTTGTTACAGCAAAGATATCAACCATAATATGCCGACTGGGGTGTGATATTGAGGCCTGAAGACTAAAACCGCAATTTTACAACAAAACACAATACAAAATGTGTGTTTCTTACAAGTCCAAGTCACTCTGAAGGTTTACAGCGTCCACTCCGAGCAGTAAACAAAGCTGATACGGCGTTTCAAACTCCGAGACAGAGACAGAGACTGACTCCTCTCCTGGAGCCTAGCCGTGTAGCTAGCGTCCATTAAGCCAATTATCATTCCAGATTCGACTGGTTTTGTTTAACCGAAAACGCACGAGAAGGATCCAAATATGGAAGACGGCGCGCGAGACATCATTAGCACGTAAATTCTTTTAAATACCACTGTAACGAGGAGTCGCAGCTTAGCCCGCAAGCTAGCTACTAACCACCACCACAGCAAACAGGCTTCCAGTCTACAGTCAGCAGCGCATGTTAAACAGACGGATTATCCCCCGCGACACCATACACTTCACTGAGCCTTTTAAATGTAAAGTTATTAAAGAAATGTAAAAGAACTTCTTCAGAGAGTAGTGTTGCAGTGACTGTTCCTGACGTTAGCGAGCACAGCCGGTCACCGGCAAAACACCGTGGCACCCGAACGTCTACACAAAAGATAGTCTATTTACCTTGACTCCTAGCGTCCAAGGATGTCCTCGAAAAAGCGTAATAAAAAAAATAAATTCAGCTGGAAAGCGCGCGCTAGTTATGCCTTCTCGCTCCCCGTGTCAAGTCAAACCAGCAACGTCTGACAGCGTGAACTACGGCGCGCGCGCGCCCTCCTTCCCCTGCAGGTCTCTTCCCCTTTCGCTTCCGCAGTGCATCATGGGTAACAGTCTTTTTAAAGACATTGTAAAAGGAAGACACGCAAAGGTTCCTACAAATCGATCTTTTTATTCAGCGTGAAGCATTATCAAAAAAAATAAATGAAAGCTAAAGCTTAAAATAAATTGTTCATGTTGCTATCAAGATACATCATTAATAATTGATCAGTGCCACCTTAACGTGCACACAAACACTTTCTTAACGAATGTCCATATTGTGCGTTTCACAGGACAGGCCGCGGCTGTTGGGTGAGCAGTAATCCGAAGCGTTTCTTCACAGTCACTCGGTGTCTGGAGAACTTGTCGTCAGGCGAGAAGCGAGCCGGGTGGGCAGAGCTGGTGGGCCGGCCCTCTGGATCCAGCTTCTGTAGAGAGGGAAAAAAACAAAAGTTGTTGAATCAACAGATAAATAGATAATAGCTGGAAAGAACCATCATGAGGACAAGATGCCAACAAGAAAGTGGGTTTAGAAAGTTGCTATGGTAACTACTACTTTACTAACATTGTTTGTGTGTAAGAGTGGCATCAAGCAGTTTCTAGTTTTCACAAAATTAAAACATATAATTTAAGTTTACTGGAACTATATGACAAACACACCAGCTGCTTTGCTTATAGCAACTTATATAAACAAGGCGTTTAGCAAAGATGGCTCACCTTAAGTGTGTAAACTCTCTCTCCGTTCTCGTTGAGGTAAAACTGCAGAAACATCGCGGCGGTTATTCAACAGATTCCTCCCGTTAAGTATTTCAGAAATTTAGTATTCAGGGTGCCTTGGAGTTTTATCTGTTTACACCAGATCAGTCAAACAAATTTCTCAGCCGTGCTGTTTGTGAACACGCGTTGTGTTGCACGATTTCCGCCACCGGATATCCGGTAACGTGTACTCGTGCATGCTGGGAAACTGAGTTTTTCAAAAGTTTTAGCCCTCACTCGATTTAGAGCGCTGCTGCCACCTGCCGATCAAACGGCTTTGCTCGATTCCTAATGAAAAAAAAGTAAGAAGTTTGCAAACTGTAGAAGAAATAAAGCTTGCGGTTGTAGCGTGTGATGTAATTAGGCTTATTTAGCCAGTGTTCTGAGGAGGTCGGAATCTGAATTTGTTTTTAAACTGACAGGATTCTCTGGCTGCTTACAAGACTCACACTGGACTAGATATTATACAGTACAGGTAGCCTATGTTATTTTTAATTATGTTTATCACTACCAAATTCGTTCAAAAAAATGAATTATATAAATTCGACATCTTTGTGAGATATTTAGCCCAGTAAGCTATGTGTATAAGTATTTATGCTGTATGAACTTTATCACCAAACGCTCCAATTATACATCGTTGCAAAGTGGTTTTAAAATTTCAAACAGCTCGCTAATCTAAAGTTAATTTTCTACACAATTCCTTACAAAACTAAAACCATGCAGGCTATATTAAGACATGACACTTCATGCAGAAACAAGTTTGGCCACATTAATTTTTTAAGGTTTTATTTAGAACATGTTTTAAGTTGTATTTATAACATGTCTCCTTTTAAACTGAACAGAACAAAATAGATCTCACTATTTTTGTCCACTCACATACACCGCATTATCTCATAATGATTAAACTCCGCCCACCTGCCACAATTATCTATACGAGGTTTAAGCCCCGCCCCCTTGGTAAATGACGTCATGTTACAGCTCTCTGAAAAGGTTGTTTTCAGAACTTAAGATCTGTGTTCATTCAATTTTTTTTATAATTTAAATTCCTATTCCTAGTTAAAATGATATCGGTGGAAGTTCAATAAATATAGCTTATTTTCGGATTTACATTAGATAATAACAATAATAAAACAAAAAGACAAAAGATTTTCAACAAACTGCTTCCTCTTGAGACTATCTTTTTATAATTCCACCATTATCCAAAGACTAGATTTTTGGTTTTATTAACTATGCAAATTTTCATGTATTTAATTAGATTAAGCCTCATTAGCATAAATAAATGTATTTATTTGTATATATCAAGAAGTTTGTCTTCTCAGTCTAGATTCAAAATTATCCGAGATGGAACCGATAGTTGATGAGGGCCCCATACTTGGTCCTGAATCGTCTGTGACTTCTTCTGTTGAAACTGAAATGACCCCGTTTCACTTCTGATGTTAGCAGCACAATTTGAAGCAAAATTAAAACCTGTAATTCCACCCAGCCTTAGTCCTAAAGTGGTCGTGCTTTTTGAAGCTCTACCAATATTTTCTTCACAGCCAAGAGAAAGTGATTTAACACCAGTGGATACATCTGAATTTGCTCATACTTCTCACTTGTCTTTCAGTGACATGCCAGAGAACTCACCGATCCCTGATCTGCTTCTTTCAGTCGATGTGCCACCTGTACAGGCAGAGAACATTAATTATGGACACTTAGAAACACCACATCCTGAATGTTCTTCTCAACTGCAGCTACAGTCTGAGCTCCATGAAGAGCTGAAGCAAAACGGTCTAGGACCTGCTAGTCAAGCTGCACTACCCAAAAATACCACACTTCCCAGTTCTGAGGTGACAGAAGACTGCAGAAGATGAGAAAACTTTGTATGAACAGTATGCATTTTTTCCTCAGTCAGGACTGCATGAAGAGGAGCCAGAATCAGTCGAAATACCTCAGTTGCCTTATATCAGTTCAATCTTCTACATTGGGTGTTGGTCAGGAGCTTTTATAGAAGAACAGGAACTTGAATCATTTAGGGGTTTTCCGCCATATCAACCTCAAGCATCCTGCTCTATGCATAATCCACACCTACAACCATTTCATTTGCATTCATTACAGAAACATGGACCACAAATGTGTTTAACAATTTCTCACATCTCCAACTACCTCTCAACTGGACCTCATGTCCATGCCTCTCAAACACCAAATGTGCCTTATCTTAACTGCATCCACTCAAACACTCTTCAGTGTCCACCAATTCCAACTGTTTATGAAAAACCTTAATCAATCAGGCCACTGTTTAATACACAGCAGTCAGCAGCCAGGTCTTCAACATAGTTCTGTCTTACAAAATCATTTTACTCCTGATATGAGATTCAACTGCCCACCTCTCAGGTCTCAGCTAAACTTTAACTACATTCAACCTGCTCTAGAATCTCATTTGAACATGAATTCCTCCTTCTCATTAGTACACATGAACTCACCCTTTCCATTGACTTTGAGTGGTAGAAAACTTAAACCAAACGTTCATGGGGTCCCTCAAAATCTGTATGAAAACTTCAGGCTGTGGCAGGAGTACTGTAAGGTAGCAAGGACAGTCTACACTAGCAGTAATGACCTGGAGGCTTTGGCATGCTTCTTCCTGCAAGTGTCAAATTAAAAAACATCCAAATGGATGGACGTGTCTGCTTGTTCACTCTCGATATTATGTCCGTCAATTAAAGGAACATGAAATGCCAGTATACTTTTGGAATAAAAGTTTCCTTTCTTTTTTTAGACAAGTATTCCACTCCCTTCAGGTTCATTGTCCTGAGCTTCCATTCTCTGCAGCAGAGATGAAAGCGGTTTTGGAGTGTGAGAAGCACTTCATCGTTGATCGTATGAACTACTACCACATGGCCCAGAAGTCAGTAAAACATTTAATAAAAAAAAAAAAATTAAAAAAAAAATTTAAAAAAATCATCTTAATGTGGTACTGATGCACCATTGAATTCTCAATTCTCACATCATCTTTCAGCTATTCCTGTTAGGGGTCGCCACAGCGGATCATCTCTTTCCACTTTTTCCTGTCCTCCGCATCTTTCTCTGTTACGCCAAATACCTGCATGTCCTCTCACCACATCCATAAATCTCCTCTTAGGCCTTTCTCTTTTCCTCTGGCCTGGCAGCTCCATCCCTAGCATCCTTCTCCCAATATATTCAGCATCTCTCCTCTGCACATGTCCAAACCAACGTAACCTCGCCTCTCTGACTTTGTCTCC
>JAQMYM010005222.1:0-10959 GCA_030014255.1 Parauchenoglanis ngamensis
CTGTCATTTGAAGCTCATGTAGATAATATCACTAGGACAGCCTTCTTTCATCTCAGAAATATTGCTAAGATAAGAAAGATGATGTCACTGCATGATGCAGAAAAACTAGTTTTGTTACCTCTAGGTTAGATTATTTTAATGCCTTACTGTCTGGATGTTCCAGTAGGTGCATAAACAAGCTCCAATTAGTCCAGAATGCAGCAGCAAGGGTTCTTAGAACAAGAAAATAAAATACTACTGTTGACCTATAAAGCACTGAATGTCACCAAAGTATCTGAGCAAACGTCTGTTCCTTTATAACCCCTCATGCCTACTTAGATCAAAAGGTGCAGGCTATTTATTAGTACCTAGAATAGTGAAGGCTACAGCAGGGGTATGCATATAACAAATGTATTTGTTTAGCCAAGCCTTTTGTTAATAGAGCAGATCTGGAGAGTTCTCAGGCATAGAATGTTTTGGTAAACTGGGATGTTTGGACGCTGTCCCTCACCCACTCTCACACGTTCACTCAGGTTTGTTGATGGTGGCGTTTATGTCCCAGGGAGCCCTAATGTCTGTGTTACCTTCTGGCTCTCCCTTTTAGTTATGCTGTCATAGCTAGTCATGCCGGAGATCCTGCTTGAACTCATCACACGATATGATCTGCTCCTTACTGTTAGGTGACAATGAGCTTACCTAACAATCTGCTTTTTCTCTGTTCTCTTTGCTCTCTCTCTCTTTCTCTCTCTCTCTCTGTTGAGCTGCACATGATACTCCTGAGATTCTAGTGATCCTGACTCCTTCTGCTTTCCGTACCTGTCTGATCTATCCTGGTGTCCTACTCCTGGTTGGAGTCATCACTTGGAAATCACTTGCTCCTGTTGAGGATGGCACCATATGAACTGCCTGAACATACACTTACAACTGTGATGATGCCGTTGGACTGCTGTTGATATGAGCGGTTCTGCTACAAAGGCAGAGGACTCGAATCACCACTCTAAACTTGACCCTAGTATTAAAGTTTGTTAGTTGTAATTGCACTATACAGTGTGACACAAATGAGGAAGGGATTCCTAATGAGCCTGGTTCCTCTCAAGGTTTCTTCCTTTTGCCATCTCAGGGAGTTTTTCCTTGCTGCCGTTGCCACAGGCTTGCTCATTAGGGATATATAGATAAATGTATAGATTCATAAGTTTATATTAATAATTTATATACTTTTGTGGAGCTGCTTTGTGACAATGTCTGTTGTTAAAAGCACTATACAAATAAAATTGAATTGAATTTAATTAAAAGACATTTAACCAAATACTATGTTGTTGTATATATATTTTCTGCCCCAGTTCAAAACAGTTCAAAGAAATCATTGAAAACCCAACATTGCCATCCAGCTTCCCCGCGACCCAGATGAATAAAGCAGTATAGACAATGGATGGCTGGATGGACATTGCCATGACATTCATGTCCTTGGTGAGTGTATGAAAACTTTTGACCTCAACTGCATACTGTGAAGCACCCCTCAGCAATAAATAAATGATACTATGTTCATGTTGTTTAGTGTTTTTGTGTCTTTCCTCTCTAATGAATCTGATTAACTTAATTATTTCACTAGCTTAAATAATTTGTCTGAAGTAGGTGTGTTGGCTGGAAGAACAGAACTGTGTACTGCATATCGCACCAGTGCAACTTCTACTTATTCGTCTACTTATGTGAATTTTTATGTTGATTAACAGTGTCCCATGGAGTGCCAAATGACAGATAAACAGATGTATGGATTGCTGTTATGCATAAAAGTGCCAGAGAATTTGTATGCTGCCCATTCCAAGACACCAGTGAAAACTGAGCCCATGATTTACTCTTGGTCCTTCTGCTTCTGACCTCAGGTTCTTAGCAAGTATCAAGCTCTGTCATGAGAAGTGTGTTCTGAACCAAACTGCAGTGTGAAACAAATTAATTTATTTATCTGTCTCATACTGCCTCTTCACACACTTACATGCCATTCCCTATCTACTCACTCTCCGTTCTGGAATCACAGCTGGGAAACACACTCCTTTGACAAAGCCAGAAAATATAGACTATATAGTCAGTGAATTCAGTGCACCTTTAAAAATTTGTCAAATTCTTATACAGAGTCTATGCAGAAAAATTGGTACAGTCATCTGAATACTGTAGAGATCACAAAGCTAACTGTGAGGTATGCACATTCACAACACTGTTAAAACTCTGTATCAGGATTCACCATGTTTATTAAATGATGTTAATGAGGTCATGCAGTTATCACACCAATTTCTGTGAACTACAGAGCAATATATTCCTAGACAGTGTCTATTGTATTTTCTTGAATAACAAGGAAGGTATATGCACTGGAGGCACTGGCTTTAGGGTATATTCATTATTCCATTTCCCCAGCCATTTGTGGAATAAATGATGGGACTTAAACCCTGCACTGATTATTTGTAATTGGGTCCCAATGCTGCGTCATGAAAAGAGGTGTCAGCACTGCAAAAGAGTGTGGAGGCACAGACTCAGTCAGACCAGAAAATGAGTGGAAATAACATGCTCTTTTATTTTTATTTAGTGGGGTGTGGGGTGGGCAGGCAATGTGAGGTTCTTCCAGTGCTGTGTAGATATGAGAGGGTCAGTGATCAGCAGAGCTGTGGGCTGGGCGTTGTGGCACTGCAGGCCTTCTTCTCTTAGCCATCAGCCCATGGAGAGACTTCTTCTTGCTCTTCCTCTTCTTAAAAGGCACAGAGAGAGAGCCAACATGAGTAATTGGGCTATTTATAAGCCTACTCACCCACCTGCTAAGTAGCGCTCTTTTTATACGGTCCTCTTGTCTCATGGAGGGTGAGCAAGCACTGGTGAGCAGCCCTGTAAAATGAAGCAGCCTCTTCCCCAAGCCATGTGTGTGCCGCTGGTCCACAACATTGGTGGTGCCCAACTGCCACCGGTGCACTGTGAGTAAGGAGTTCCACTGTCCATTCACCACCACCACTGCAGGAGGAGCACTTGCAAAAATAGAGCCACCAGCCATTGGACAGTGCCACATTATCACCCCCCCCCAGCTCTGAGCCTGCTGCCATAGGAGAGTGAGCCCTGCAGGTGTATCATCTGGACAGTTTGTCTGTGTTGCCGTGCTGTGCCTCTGCACAGTGTTTCACCTGAAACAAGAACAGAGAGAAACCAACGAGTTACCCTACTGTTGGAGTCTTTGGCCCAGGCCATCCACTGAAGCAGCTCATGGTCAACACAGTGATGAGGGTGAAGTGGCATCTGGATAAGTAATATTGTAATTCCCCTACCGCCCATTTGATGGCTAGCACTTCTTCTTCCACTGCAGTGTATTGACGTTTGTCAGGGTAAATTTGCAGCTGATGTAGAGGATTGGGTGTTCTTCCAACCTAAAGTACTGGGACAGCGTGGCACTGAGACCCATCTCTGAGGCATGTCTTGCACCAAAAAGGGGAGGTCAAAGGCCAGGTTGAGAAGAATTGGAGAGGATGTCAGGGTGGTTTTCAGGTGCCCAAAGGCTGCTTCAGCTGCTGCATTCCACCTCACCTTTTCCAGTTTGCCCTTCCGGGTCAGATCAGAGAAAGGAGAGGCTATAGATTAGAACTTAGCCACAAATCGTCGATAGTACCCACCCAATCCCAAGAAGGCACATAACTGTTTTTTCATTGTGTGCCATGGGAATGAGCGGATGACCTCAATCTTCTTTTCCTGAGGTTGGAACAGCCCAGGTACTGTGCCTCTATGAGCCCTAGGTGGCACTTCCAGGAGTTTGCAGTCAGACCTGCCAAGTGAAGTTCTGACAGTACCTCTCTCAAGTGGTGCAGATGGTCGGCCCAGGTAATGGAGTGGATAACCACCTCATCGAGAAAGACAATGGTGTAGGCCCAGTGGGGGTGGAGCACTATGTCCTTCAGCCTTTGGAACATCGCTGGTGCCCAGAGGAGGACAAAAAGAAGGACCCAGTATTGACAGTGGCTGCTGGCGGTCTTCTGTTTCATGGAAGGGGTGAGGGCCACCTGCCAATATCCTTTGGCTAAGTCCAAAGTTGAAATTAACTGGGCCTTCCCCAGCCTTTCAACAAGGTCATCAACCCGAGGAAGGGGGTAGCTATCAAAGTCAGAGATGGCATTAAGTATGCCAAAGTCATTGACTGCCGTCTGGCTTGGAGACTACCACAATTGGGCTAGACCGGGGGCTGTGTGATTCCTCAATAATTCTGTCACAAAGCATGCAGTGTACTTCCTCCTCTATAGCCTCATGCCGGGCCTCTGGGACCCAGTAGGGCCACTGGCAGATGAGAACTCCGGGTGGTGTTTTGATGTCATTCTGCACAAGGTGGGTCTCCGAGAACACATCCTGGAACTGATCCTCAAGTTCGCAGAGATTTTGTTGTTGGGCTGGGGCGAAGTCCTCGCTGACATGTACCCATTCAGTGGACCTGCTTAGAGGAGTAAGAGATTCTGTGAGAGCAGGGACTGGCTCTAGCCAGGATTTTAGCAGATTTATGTGATAGGTTTGCTGGGAGGCTCTCCTTCATGGTTGTTGCAGGCAGTAATTAACTGGGCCTACTCTCTCCACTATGGTGTAGGGGCCTTTCCAGCATTCCAATAATTTACATTAGGCACTGGGCAAGAGAAGCTGGACTTGGCCCCCTGGAACTCCCTGGATTGAGCAGGATGGGCATGTTTTCTACATTGTTCTGCTTGGGCCTCTTCAAGGTGCCTTCATACAATGGGGTGACAATATTGATCTTAGCTTGCATATCTTGTATGTATTCAATAACTGACATGTATGGGGAGGCCTGCTCTTCCCAGGCCTCCTTAGTGACATCCAGTAGACTACAGGGTCATCTCCCAAAATGCAGTTCAATGGGGTGAATCCGGTCAATCCATGGGGTGACTCCTGGACAGCAAAAAGGACATAGGGTAGGTCTCAGCCCCTTTCTGCCACCACCTTCTGTATCATCCACTTCAGGGTCTGCTTAAACCTTTCAACCAGACCATCTGTCTGGGGATGGTAGACAGAAGTGTGAAGTTGACAAACCTGCAACAAATGACAGCGATCAGAGGTTAGTTTGGACATGAACGGTGTACCTTGGTCAGTGAGGATCTCTTTGGGGATGTCTACTCTGCTGAATAGAAGGACCAGCTCTTTAGCGATGGATTTGGATGTCACCTTGTGGAGCAAGACAGCCTTGGGGTATCTGTTGGCATAATCCACAAGGACCAGAATGTACTCATGACCCCAGGTGGACTTTGGCTGCAGCCCCACCAGGTCCATGTCCATCTGCTCAAAAGGGATGTCAATGATAGGTAGGGGAAACAATGTGCCAGAGATGGCTTTTGGGGTGATGTCACATTTTTTTCCCTTTTTTTAACTTTATTAATCCCTTGGGAAGGTTCCTCCAGGAAATTCACCTCTGCATTTAACCCATCCAAGCAGTGAGTGACACATACCCAGAGCAATGGGAAGCTATGATAGAGCATCCGTGAAGCAGTTCCTTCACTTCCCCACCCACACATTTTTCCTGCCATTCCAGGGAATTGAACCAGAGACCTTTTGATCCCAACCCCACTTCTCTAGCCATTAGGCCATGGCACTACTTGGCACTGGGGACACTGTTGGAGAGGATGTTCTCCATTCCCAAGTAGCCCCTGAGTGGGTGGATGTGAGCCAGGTTCAGGATAGTATCAATTTTGGAACAGAGAACCACTAAAAGATCTGTGGGGCTGTTGCAGAAGTTGCAGTGATAATACAGCAGCCCATTCTTCACAATGAAGTAGGCTGCTGGGAATCTTTTGCCAGGCTGCTGCAGTTGGCCCTCGATCTGTCACCCCTGGCTCCAGCAGTGTTTTAGGCAGTTATCCTCCTTTTGCTCCTGGCCAAGGTTAACCTCTTGGGTGACCTGTTGAGATATCACAGAGAGAGGGTTAGTAGGAGGCAACAACTCACCTTCTGCATTGGTGGCTTCATCTTCCACTAGAGCCATCTGGGAAGGTCGGTTGGCTGTGCCAGTCGCGCAGTTGCTGATCCTATATGACGCAGATGCTGGCGGCGGAAGGAACGACTCTCAGGGAACCCTGGCCAGTCTCTCCTGATGAGCAGTGGTACTGGAAGCTCAGGCACTAGTCCCTCCAGGAGCTGCCATTCACCCCGAGTTCTCCCCAGACACACCTCAGCAACTGGAACTTCTCAGATGTCCCTGTGGATGCAGGTAACAGCAACACTACTACAGGGTTGGACCGGGAAGGGATGTGTAGAGGGTCTCACCAAGGTGATAGTGCTCCCCAAGTCCAGCAGGGCCTCCACGGTACTCCATTAAGCCGCACTACAGAGGACAGCTGTCAGTCCTACTCCGTCGTTATGGTTTCATCTTGAGACAGCAGCTAGGAATGGTTGAGTGGTCTGGGCTGTGCTTGGCCCAAGGGTCATCTGGGTTCATTCAGCCGGGGTGGTGGGAAGTTTCATCGGTCCCCTCTCCCCATCTCCAGTGTGCTCAGGGCCCTCTCTAGGGCCTCTGTCACCTCCCAGGGCATCTGAGCAGGTAATCTCTGGCACTCCTTATGGTTCATTTCCTGTTTCAAGTTTATTTAGAGTTCAACAACTCACTGCAAAGTTTTGTCACTACTAGCAATTGTGTAAGTTATGAGCATTATTGCTTGTGGTAGTTTGCTGTTTTTGACCGTTTTCCTGTTCTACCCGTTGGGCTTGTTGTAATACATTTACATGTACTTTGACCACTGTCTGTCCTTCTACTTTAAAATGTGCCTCTGCACATGAATCATGATTCTCTGAATCTGGGTGCATACAATAATTATGTTCCAAGATGGCGCTGTGCTAGTGGCCATTAATTACAGCAACTCCTGTCTCGAGAGAAGTTATTTCTTACCTATATTATTATTTGCCACTGTTCATTTCTTCAGCTCTTCTTTTTCAGAATTTGTAAGTTTGAGTCTGTTTAGGCATGTAGTTTATTTATTAATTATGCACTCTGTGAACCACAGGGTGAGAGTGCGTTTCAATATTCCTGAAAAACTGCTAAGAGTGTACAGAGGAGTCAGTGCTGGATCATGCAGATATTCCAGACTCAAATTCTTCCACTTCTTAGACAGTGAGGGCAGAGAGAGATGCTGTATTGAGTAGTAAGAAGAAATATGGAGGGGTCACAATGATTGCAAACAATACATCCCAGACGTGTTACTTTGAAGGAACATCACTGTAGCCCAAATACTGAACTGTTGATTGTTGGTTTATATCTATATTATTTGCCAAGGGAACATATGGTCACCACTGTGGTTATTGTTTACATCCCACCGGCATCATACCCTCAGCTAATGCAAGACTCCAAACAGCATCTAAACTCTTTCTTTGTCACTTCTGGTGAATTTAATCATGTGTCACTCTTCATTACATTAGCAAAGTTCCACCAGTTTGTCAACTGTGATGCCAGAGTACCACATTGGATCTCCTGTATGCAAGTGAGAAGTGTGTATACACTTCATCTGCTCTTCCCTCACTGGAAAGGTCTGACCACAACTTGATTCTACAACCCCATTAACAAAAAAGTTGGGACATTGTGTAAAATGTAAATAAAAATGGAATGCAATGGTTTGCAAATCATGTAATGCCATATTTAATTGAAAAGAGAACAAAGACAACATATCAAATGTTGAAACAGATGTTATATTGTTTTTTGGAACATATATGCTCATTTTGAATTTGATGCCTGCAACACATTTCAAAAAAGTTTATATGGGCATATTTAGCACTGTATTTCATCATCTCTTCTTTTAATAACATTCTGTAAATGTTTTGGAAATGAGGAGACCAGTCGCTGGAGTTTTGTATGTTAAATGTTGTCCCATTCTTGTTTCATGATGTGCCAAACGTTTTCAATGGGTGACAAGTCTGGACTGCAGGCAGGCCAGTTTAGCACATGGACTCTTCTACAATGCAATTTGGCATTGTTTTGCTGAAATAAGCAAGACCGTACCTGAAAATGATATCTGAATGGCAGCACATGTTGCTCCAAAACCTGCATGGATTGTTTAGCATTAATAGTGCCTTCCCAGATGTGCAACCTATCCATGCTATGTATGCTAATGCTTTAAACCTGGTTCCTTCTTTGCATGGAGTTTTACCTTCATTTGTGAATGAAGCGATGAACTGTGTTCACAGGCAATGGTTTTCAGAAGTGTTCCTGGGCCCATGCAGTGATTTTCACTACACAATGATGTCTGTTTTTAATGCAGCAGTGCCTGATGGCCTGAAGATCACGGCCATAAAATATTGTTTTTTCGCCTCATCCCTTGCATGCTAAAGTTATTTATTATGCATATTAAAGTTAGTTAGATATATTATGTATTGTAGGTGATGAAATTCATAAAATTCTACATTGAGGAACAATATTCTTAAGTTGTTGCACTATTGGCACAGAGTGGTGAACCCCTCCCCATCTTTAATGCTGAGAGACTCTGCCTCTCTGAGATGCTCTTTTTATATCCAATCATCTTATTGCTCCATTGCCAATTAACCTACATAGCATTTATTTGTAAACACAACTTTTCCAGTCTTTTGTTGCCCCAGTCCCAACTTTTCTGAAATGTATTGCTGGCATCATTAAACACAATTTCATAAAACAGTAAAACAATTCTGTTTCCACATTTGATATGTTGTCTTTGTTCTAATTTCAATTAAATATGGGTTTATGTGATTTGGAAATCATCACATTCTGTTTTTATTTACATTTTACCCAGTGTCCCAACTTTTTTGGGAATGTGGTTGTACTGTCACCCAAATACCAGCCTGTTGTCCTAAGGAAGTCAGTAACAAAGAAGACCATAAGGAGATGATCAGAAAAGGTAGATAAAGATATACAGATCTGCTTTGAGACAACAGACTGGGAAATATTATGTGAACCAGCTGGGGAATCAACATGATAGGCTGCATAACAGACTACATCAATTTCTGCATGAACACCATAGTTGAAGTAAGGAGGGAGCATTGTTTATCTAATAACAAACTGTGGATCACTATGGACCTGAAGGACTTCTGAATACAAAAACTTTTAGGCAGAAGGCAAGAAACAGATGATGAAGGTGCAGAAGGAGTTGAAGGTGAGACTGAGGGAAACCTAAACCTAAAGGAGGAAGCTGTACAATGCAAAGGAGGGTGAGCATAAAGCAACTGAATTTGTTCTTTAAAAGGTTCAGCATAATACCCACATCCTGCCTGGTTCCTGGTCAAAAGAACACAACTCCATCTTCTAATAGCACTCACATCACATGTCATGAAGGTCCTGGAGAAACTAATGCTGTTAGTGCTGATCTCAGGCCACACTTGCACCACAGAGTTTCAGTACAGGTCAGATTCAATTCAATTCAATTTTATTTGTATAGCGCTTTTAACAATAGACATTGTCACAAAGCAGCTTCACAAAAGTATATAAATTCTGAATATAAAATTATGAATCTATACATTTATCTATATATGTCCCTAATGAGCAAGCCTGTGGTGACGGCAGCAAGGAAAAACTCCCCGAGATGGCAAAAGGAAGAAACCTTGAGAGGAATCAGATTCAAATGGGATCCCATCCTCATTTGGGTCACACTGTATAGTGCAATTACAACTAACACACTGTAATACTAGGATCAAGTTTAGAGTGCAAGACTGTTCGTGGTGATTCGAGTCCTATGCCATTGTAACAGAACCGCTCATGTCAACAGCAGTCCAACAGCATCATCACAGTTCTAGGTTTACGTAGCGCCATATTTAATGTTGAAGCAATTTATATGGTGCCAGCAAACTCCAGCACCCATGACACGTAGGGTGCCATGATTGTATAGTGGGCAATACGGTGCGTTAAGACTGCAGCGTCCCCGGTTCGAGTCCGGATCATGGCATTAGGTTTTCCTGC
This sequence comes from Parauchenoglanis ngamensis, assembly GCA_030014255.1. Lineage (NCBI taxonomy): Eukaryota > Metazoa > Chordata > Actinopteri > Siluriformes > Auchenoglanididae > Parauchenoglanis > Parauchenoglanis ngamensis. The sequence continues at coordinate 9,905 of JAQMYM010005222.1, forward strand.
CTCACTCATGTTAGCTTTGACTGAGCATGGCTTATGCGGGCTGGCCTGTTTCCGTGGCAAAAGCACAACACAGCAGGATCTCATTGGCCGTTTCTCAGCGATTACTGCCTTGGGCCAGTGGCGCAATGGATACCGTGTCTGACTACGGCTCAGAAGACTCTAGGTTTGACTCCTGGATGGTTCAGCTGGCTTTTATTCCCCTCCGACATCGAATTTTCTGGCTGAGTAACAGCTCAAACACCTTGAGGCGCCAAGCGCGCCATGATCGCGGACACTGATCCATGATCCACACTACTAAAATGATTGACGGCTACTCACCTGGAAGGGCCTGACTTCACACCAATTGAAGCAGCTCGTCTGAGGAGGGCTGCTGGTAGTGCCAGTTCTCCCATATGGTCTAGCGGTCAGGATTCCTTGTATGGGAAAGCTACTCTCGTGGCGTCCCACCCAAGTCGGCTCCTTCTCGACTCACAGCCGCGCTCTATGAAAGTGTCAGCGGGGAGTTACCAGGAGCTGCCTTTTGGCCAGCGAATGCACTGGATAGTGCATTCGGCCCAGAAGATTGGGAGTTTGACTCCTGGCTGGCTCAACTTAGCACTTTCTCTCACCCCCCCTCCTCAGCTGGACTCGGCTGATGGTCAACTCCAATGAAGTGCAAAGGTTGTACGCTGAAGCTCACCATGGTAGTGCTTTTTCAGCGGTAACTTTGTTTAGTTTTGTTTCATTTAGTTTCGAACCTCAACGGCTGAAACCTGTACAGAGGGTAAAGTGAAATGAGGCTAGTTTTCACTCCACCAGGCCAAATGTGTGCCCTTGCATCTCGCTCCTCACCCAGTGTTTGGCATTCTGGCAAAGATATGGCAAAAAAAATGCGGTCTTTGTTAGGTCTTTGTTCCTGAGGTTCATTTTCTTGCACTCCGACCTGCATGCTCCTAAAGGGACCTCTTCTCTTGTAAGTGCTCTAATGTCAAACAAATGCTCAAAACTAGCAAAGTCTTCACCAAATCACTTAGTTCATAACAGACCTATTCCTTAACAGAATCTGAAAAGGGACC
>JAQMYM010005223.1:0-10959 GCA_030014255.1 Parauchenoglanis ngamensis
TGGGATTGGCTCCAGCTTCCCCGCGACCCAGACGGATAAAGCAGTATAGATAATGGATGGATGGATGGATGGATGGAGATACCTTTGCTGTATCCAAATATCAGTTTTAGCAAGCCAGTAGATGCCATCAGGGTAAAGGCAATGCGACAATAGCGATAGAATAAAAGATGCATATTCAAACAATGTCAGTAGAAATAAAATTGTAGACTAGTAGAAATAAAGTAGAAAGTACAATGGGGTAGAAATAAAGTAACAGAATAATGACAAATACAAAAGAGCATGTACAGAAGAGGGCTGTAGTAGTATACACAGTAGGCTGTGGAGAAATGTCAAATATGCTCGCCATGCACTTTAATAGGATCACCTGTACACCTGCCTATTTATGTAGTTATAGAATCAGCCAACTATGTGGCAGCATCACAATGCATACAATCATGCAGATACAGGTCAAGAACATCAGTTAATGTTCACATCAAAAGTGTGATTTCTGTGACTTCACCTGTGGCATAGTTATTGGTGCCAGATGGGCTGGTTTGAATATTTCAGAAACTGCTGATTCCCATGGACTTTCACACACAGCCTTTAAAGTTCACATAGAATGGTGCCAAGAAACATTGAGTGTGGGTGGAAATGCCTTGTTGATAAGACTGGTCAGAAGAAAATGGCCAGATTGGTTTGAGCAGCTAGGAAGGATATAGTAACTAATATAATTACTATAATTACTCTTCCCAATTGTGGTAAGAAGAAAAGCATCTCAGCATGCACAACATCTAACCTTGATGTGAATGGGCTACAATAGCAGAAGACCAGATTGGGTTTCACTCCTGACAGCCAAGAACAGGAATCTGAGACCATCATGGGCATAGGTCTCTATGAAACTGGATAGTTAAAGATTAGAAAAAATGCCCGTTTTTTCCAGTTTCAACTGTCCAGTTTTGGTGAGTCTGTGCCCGTGATAATCTCAGATTCTTGTTCAGTTGTTCAGAAATTCTGTTGTTGTAGCCCATCCACCTCAATTTGTTGTGCTTTCTGAGATACTTTTCTGTCTACCATGGTTGTAAAGAGTGTTTATTTGAGTTGTTATAGCAAATCCCAGCTGAGCTATATGTACATGATTTAATACATTGTGCTGCTGCCACATTATCGGCTGATTAGATAACAGCATTAATGAACAGGTGTACAGGTGTTCCTATTAAAGTGGATTGTTAGTGTAAATAAATAATTAAATGTATGCAGATGTAAGTGTAAATGTAACAAAGTATTGCACATTAAATGTGTAGTATAGGATACTACAGAGTCCTGTAGCATTTCCCAGAAGGCAGACTGTTGACAATTCTGTAGCTGGGGTTGTTGGGTCAGGTTTTTGGAGATGTTATTGGCTTGATGGGTGCAGTGAGATCTGTAAATTTATTTTAGTGTTGGAAACTGAGATGAATGAGTGTTTTAGTAAGCTGAGAGTGGGATGGCATGTACAAAGATAAGAGAAAGATCAAAGAGGAGAGATTTATGTCTGTGTACAGGGGTCCTTTTATCTAAAAGAATGCTGATTGTAAATACAGTTTAAAGATTTAAAACCAGAACAGTTGAAAATATGCACAAGCAGTAGTAAGCTATACTATTTTTTTCTTGCCCTTGGAGAAGAAATTGAAAGTCTTTCCCCTGCTCTCATCATTTAATTAAGTGACTTATTTAATTTACTGTCAGTGTGTTAATTGTATAACTTACTGTGAGGAACCCTTGGGTGACAGATGGGATACAGACTCGGGACCACACTGAAGTAGGGGAAAAGTGTTCTTTTATTTAACGGATTAGCTAACCAAGTAGGGAAAACACAGAAAAAAACTGGCCTGGGTGACATTGGTGCAGTGGTGCTTGTGAAGGGGACAAAGGTGCTTTGCTGGTGCCCCTGCCTGAAGCAGCACCTGTAAGGAGAAGCCCTGTCAAGACAAAAACTAGCATGTTATTTTACTGTTGGAGACCTTATTTTGTGCCATCCATTAGAGGAGTGTGCGATCCTTGATTAATGTGAAGTGATGCCTTGTGAGATAAGAGTGTGGGACAACTTACAGCTGATGTAGATTACTGTAGTGCTCTTCTCCGTTGAATTCTTGGGATAAGATGGCTCTCAAGCCGGTCTCGAAGTCGTTCGCTTGGACTATGAGCAGTTGTTGGAAGTCAAGATTTTGTAGCTCTGGAGAGCTGGTGAGGGCCAGTTTGAGGGCCTGGAAAGCCCACTCTGCAGCCAGGAAAAAGCGCACGATCTTCGGTTGACCTTTCTGAGTTAAATCTGAGAGAGGGGCAGCTAGAGATGCAATGTTAGGTACTGAGCGATGATAGTATCCGGTGAGCCCCAAAGAGGCACATATCTGTTTCTTGGTGGCTGGGCATGGTACTACTGTACTGCCTTTGCTTTCCGTTCTTGTGGTTTTAGGAGGCCCTGCCCGTTGCTGTAGCTTAGGTACTGGGCCTCGGTCAGATATAGGTGGCAAATGCTTGGGTTGGCAGTGAGCCCTTCCTGTTGAAGGTGGTAAATGTGGTCTTGCCAGGTGGAGGAGTGGATGATGACATCATCAAGGTAGGCGGGAGTGTAAGAACAATATGGTCGGGGGACAATATCCATTAGATGCTGGAATGTCGCTGGAGATCCATGGAGGCCAAAAGGGAGAACCTGGTACTGCCAGTGCCCTGAAGTTGTTCTGAAGGCTACCTTGGATTGGGAGGATGAGGAGAGTCAAACCTGCCAGTAGCCCTTTGTGAGGTAAAGGGTGGAGATGAATCTGGCCCTCCTCAACCATTCAATGAGTTCATCCACTCATCCAAGATGATGGGGCTTGTCGACTCTTCGATTACTCCATCCCATAGGATCTGTGCCACTTCAACCTCAATAGCATGATAACGGCCTTAGGGGACTGGACAGTGCCACTGCCTGACCTCTACCCCTAAAGTGTTCTTTATGTAGTGTTGAATGAGGTGAGTCCACCCAGGATCCTTAAAGATGTCAGAGAACCTGGGCTCTAGCTTCAGGAGCTCCTGTTGTTGTGCCAGGGTTAGCTCTTGGTATTTGTGTACTGTCTCAGTGGGACCTATGGCAGAGAGACAGGAGGCAGCCAGGCAGGGACAGGCTTGATCCACTTTTTTAACAGGTTAACATGATACAATTGGGTGTCCACACTCTTACTGGGCTGCTGAAGGCAGGAGTTCATGGGACCTACTCACTTCATAATGGTGTAGGGGCCTTACCACTCAAGCAGTTGTTACCGGTGATGTGAGTGCACAAAGAAAATACACCACCGCAACAGACAACACTACAAAAACCAAGGGAGCTTTCATCAACGCAAAGTGTTTGTATAGAACATTCAATCAACTGTGTGACCCTAAACCTCAATATCAAATAATATTTCAACCTACTATGAGATTTACTTCACTAATAAACTATATCTATGCATAAAGGGGGGAGGGACTCTCATTCAGCTTTTGGATTTTTACGCTCCATGCACGGTTTTGGATTTTTACACACTGCGCATGGCCTGTTTGATTTGCATGTTATTGTTCACTTAGTTTTTCATTTTGTCTATCCACGATGTCTACACATCAACAGAAAAAGGTACAGTGTCTTGGAAGCCCTGGAAGAGGCTTTTAGCTGAAGTGATGTCGAAATTGATGATTCATCTGATTCATCTGCCTTCAGCACGGATTATGAATATGACTAAAGAGGATGGATATTTTTTGGAGAACATCAATCCAGTTTATGAGTAAGTTATTGTACTTGTTTTGCATTTTGAACAACTTTGCAGTGCATGTATTTTAGTTTCACTGATAATGCCACAATAATGGCGGCAATTTTCTCACAACAACCTGTCATTATTGCATGTTGTTATGAATTGAGCAGATTTTCTAAATGATTGACTGTGAATAATTCTCATTGCCTCTATTTTCATAGCCAAGAAGATGACAATGGAGATGAGGTCCCAGGTCTGTCTGGTTCCTACAACACTGTAGTCACCCATTCCCACAACACTGCAATAACCCAGCCCTCCACCCCTTCAGCCGAGACATCATTCACTCCTGCAAGTGAGGATAATGGAGGAGATGAGTATGTACCACCTGCACAGAAGACACAATCATGTTCTTCTACTTCTGCCTCTAGACCAACACAGACATCATCCTCCAGTTCATGGTTTTTACATATCTTTGGACATAATAATCTTTTTTGGGATGATCTAAGTACATACAAGAGCAGACAGGTGGAGAACAGAATGGCCATACAATGGGAAGATGGTGGCAAGCAAGGCCAGAATTGGATTCAAACCATTTATGAAAGAAAAGCCAACTATGTTTGGATACAAACAGTTTGTCTTGGCTGATACCCAGACTGGATACACGTGGAACATTTTTGTTTATCATGGAAAATTTGCCAACAGTTTCCAGGGGGAAGGCCTCAGTTACACATCTGTTATGGATCTAATGAACCTTGCTCTGCTGGGAAAAGTTTAACATCTGTATGATGACAACTTTTACTCAAGCCCAGCACTTTTTCAAACACTTGCTGCCAATAACACACTATCTTGTGAAACCACCTGATACACACGCATTGTCTTTCCAAAAAAACATGGAATGATTTAGTGAAGAGGACTGAAAGAGGAGAAATGAGGAAGGACAACTTCCTCTTTGTCAAGCAAGGAGGTGACACTACATGCAGAAGAGTGTAGGAGGCTGGACAGTGGCACTATAAAAACATTCCTGTTCCCAATGCCATCAAAGACTATAATAAATACATGGGTGGAGTGGATCTGTCAGATGCCCTCATCCAACATTCTGTTCGAGGGAAGACAATGAGATGGTATAAGACCTTTTTCTACCATTTTGTTGACAATGCAATTGTCATTTCCTACATCTTTTTCAAGCTCATGGCCATCGGACAATCAGAGACTCCCATGACATGCAAAAGATTTAGGGAGGTCCTGATGAAAGAGCTGGTTGCAGAGTCCAAAGCTGCAGTTGCTTCTCCTACCTCCCGCCTCAACCTCAGCACCACCTGTATGCTCATGTACTTTGAGGAAACTGCTACTGCCCGGAGGAGGATCTGTGTCCTTTGCAAGGACCAGGGGGAAAAGATGAAGACACCACTGTACTGCAGCAAGTGCAATGTTGCCCTGTGTCTTATCTCAATGAGGAACTGCTTTCAGGAGTACCACATGAGGATGTAGATAATTTAAAATAACACTCATTATTTTGTATATAGTTATTTTTTGTGTTACTATACTGTTTTTGATCGTTGAATGTATTTTTCCTTCAGAAGTGTTATTACTGACCATTGCACTGAGTTCATATTTTTTACGTATTTCACATTGTTCTTTTTGTTTTGTTTGAAACCAAAGCACTTAATCAGTTCATACCCAAGGAACATCCTTTTGTATATATTTTTTGTGTTGCTATTCTGTTTGTTTCGGATTGTTGAATGTATTGTTACTTCATAATTGTTTTTATTACTGTCATTGCACTAACAGTTCACATTTTTACATATTGCACATTGTTCTTTTTGTTTTGTTTTGATGTTTCATTGTTTTCCATTTGGAAACAATTTATTAAAAATACAATTCATAAAGATACATTCTAGTTGTTTTTTAATTGATTTTATACTGTGCACAATGGTAAAATCTGATGATTCACTGGATAAATGTCAAGGAAAAAAACTGTATTGTGTGGAAATAGACTTCAATAATGGAAAACAATAGAATTTTTAAGCCAGATTCCCTTTCAAGAGGTAAAAAATCCATTTGGCCGTGGCACACTTTGGGTATCCAAATGGAGAGTCCGCCTGGTCCTATCCTTACTAAAGATTTTATAGAATCAATATGCTTTGTGGTTTTTCTATGCACTTTAGTACAGTTGTAATCTAGGAGTTGTTGAATAAAAAATGTGGCATATCTGTGCATGGAATCATTGCTATCATGGTGTTATCCACTGTGTAATCTAAAATAAATTTTAGGCAAGGATAAAAAATTTAAATTTCTTCTTTGGTTTGTCACAATTTACTCAGGCAATGTAACAGTAACAATATTAATGACACTGTGAATATATTCCCTATGGTCTGTCCTATCCATAGAGACCATAGAGAACTGTCATTTGTTTACACTCATTTCTGGGGAACCATCTGAACAGCAGCTCAATTGGTGTAAATTCAGTTAGGCTTGGGGTGTTTCATGGATAGTGAAGAGGATGTAGGATGGAGTAGTAGGTCCCAGTTGTGGCCCTCTTTTTTTGACTATTCTGCAGAGAATCCTCTTCAGGGTCTGGTTGAGTCTTTCCACAAAGCCATCTGTCTGGCGGTGAAACACCAAGGTGTGTGCCATAGCTGGCACAGGTCCAGCATGAGCCGGGAGATGAAGGGCATGCTTTGATCAGTAAGTATATCTTTTAGGATGCCAACTCAGAGGTACCGACACTGGGGACATCGCTGAAGGTTTTCACCTTTGTGAGAATCCCTGGCCAGGGGATGTGGTCCCAGATCTTCACCAGAGTGTTGCGGGAACCCAGATGACCTCCCAGTGGGTGTGTATGTGCCAGGTGCATGATGGTCTCTATTTTGGAGTGGGGTATGATGACTGATCAAAGGGCTCCCCACATAGACAGCAGTTATAGTACAAAAGACGTTCTTAACATGGAAACGCTCAAAAGGTCAAGGAGGCTCCAGTTTACCCATCTCCTTGTCGACCTGCAGCATCTGGTCCCAGCAGTGCTTCAGCCTTTCATCCTCTGTTCCCTCCCAAAGTTTCTTTCTTGGTTAACCTCCTGATTAAATCAAAATAAAGGGTTAGTGAGAGGGGAGGACTTGCCTTCAGTACCAGCCTCAACAGCAACATTTTTGTCTGCTGCAAGGAGGATGGCTATAGGTTTGAGTGACGGTGTGGCTTGTATTGGCAGTATGGTCAGGCTAGCTGGAGATGGCTCAGCACAGCTTGGAATGTTAGTCCGAGACCTGGCCAATCCCAACCTATGAGAAGATTGGGAATTAGTCCAGCTTTTACAGGCCACTCACCTTGTTGGTGCCCCAAGCAGACCTCAGTGGTTGGGACCTCCCGGACATCCCCATGTACACAGGTCACCAGGAGGGAGCCTCCTGGCTAGGGTCATTCTCCTCACTTATATCAGGGTGATGGAGCTCCCAGAGTCAAGCAGTGCTGTCACAGGGGACCCTTCCAGGCAGAGATGTGGATGGGGCAACCCACCAGCCAGGGCTCCTGAAGGCCTTGAGAGCACCAGGACTCTGACTTGGTAGGCATGGGCTCATCTCATGGTGTCAGTGGATGAGCGGTTGCACCAGACCCAGCCACTCCATTTCCAGAGTGGAGATCACCATCTCAAGGGATTTCACCATCTCTGTTGAGGTCTGAGATACAGCCATCCCCACTGCTCTCTATTCCTCATTGGGTAAACACCCACAGGAAGTGTTCCATCGCAACTCATTGGACAACTTCTTTAGTTGAGAGCTGGGAAGGTTGTAGCCACTGGCAGGCTATCTGGAGGAGATTCATCTGGGTTGAGGGTTCTCTGTCGCTCAAGTCAACGATAAGCCACAGCTTGTCAGGCTCTATACCAAGTCTGCTGCAATCTTTGGTCTGTTCATCCGGGAGTACATAGTAAGCCTTCTGCATTCTCCACCACTGTGAAGTATGCTTGGGTGACAGATGGGACAAAGATTCAGGACCTCACTGAAGTAGGGGAAACATGCTCTTTTATTTAATGTTTTAGGCAACTAAGAAATGAAAACAAAGGGAAAAAATAGCTGGAATGACACCAGTGTGGTCATGCAGATAAAAGGGAGAAAGGTGCTTTGCTGGTGCTCACGGGAAGAGTGTACAGTTGCCTAGGTAAAGTAAGGGTGGTTGGAGAAGAAGCACCAGGCAGATGAGGGCTCTAAAAAGGTTGAGGGATCTTGGCTGATAAATCTCCCTTGTAGCACAAAGCGAGGAGTCTTGCCTCACAAGGAGTCTGTCTCACTCAATCTGCCAAGAGCACACCCTTATATATGCAGCTGGATTCTCCTGGAGGGTAGATTTAATTTAATCCTCTGCTAGCTGCACTGTGTTGAGCAGTCCTGCCCTTGAGTGAGCGGTGTCCAGAGCTCTCCCCAACCAGTGGTACTGTACTAGTGCAGTGTGCTGAGTCCAGGCAGAGCTGCCCTTCAGCACCACAGTGCAGCGCACTGAGAAGCACTTGCTCATTCCAGACAGTGGGGCTATAGTGCCGTCCTCACACGTACTCACTGTAATAATTATTAAAAATTCAATACTTTGTTTACCCCTAGTTTGTAAGGTGATCCATGGACACTTGCAGATGCAGTTTGGCTTTATAATCTGCAGAGGTCTGAACATCCAATGAACATCCAATGAAGGAACAATGATCCAATGTTTCTGAGTGAAAATTAGATTTTCCACTGAAGAGCAATGAATGCTGTTTTCTTTCATTGTGGTCCTATTGCAAGTGTCAGCTCCAAAGAGCTGTGAGTTTCCTCTCTTTGATGTTCATCCACAATAATGAAACTGTTATCCTAACTCTTGCCCTCCAGATCTGCCTGAACCATCCTGATGCCCCAATTCTGCTTTTAGCCTCCATCAAATGAAAGTCATTCACTGCTGATAAGGATGACCCTGCATGGATAGCCTAAAGATTACCATGGGATTACTGTGGATGGTATCACATGCACACCCTCAAGTGGGTGTGGATGACCTTCCTTAGATAGTGTAAACACTGCAATTCCTATGAACAGTTTACACTTAAGTCTCACTCACTGAACAGTTGATAACTTCAGTTTGATATGATAGAATTAAAATTTAAATTCTAATGATGGTCATATTCAAATTTTTTTTAACTTAGCACAATGTGACTCATTAGTATATAGATATATAAAAGAATTAATTTATAATGACAGTGTCAACCAGAAGAGGATGTGTTCCATTTTAAGTCTTGTTCCTCTCAAGGTTTCTTTCTCTTGTCACCTCAGGAAATTTTTCCTTGCCACTGTCTCCTCTGTTGTGCTCATTAGGGATAAATTAAAATTTTATATCTGGACTTCTGTAGATCTGATTTGTGACAATGTCTATTGTTAAATATGATATATACACTTTTGGGCAAAAAAGTGAGGCAAACCCAATATTACAAAACAATAAGCTTTTAATGGTCTCAACATATATCCCCGGGCAGAAAATAAATAAGACAAAAAGAAAAGCACTCCTGAGACCTCTGCCTTTTTGTTTGTCAATGCTCATTGTTGAAACTGTTGGGGGGGATATAGAAACAGGAAAGTTCACTTACATAGTCTTCTGGTATGCAAAGAGAAAATCATGAAAAGATTTAAATGTTTAAATGATATAAATTTGAAACTAACTTGTCTGGGTGTTCAAAATTTTCCAAAATGTCTTCTGTTTGAAGACTTTAACATTGAGTGGAACAACATGGACTCTTCTTTCTGTAAAAATCCATCTGCAAGTTTACCCACAAGACTTCAACATTTAAAGTAAATCAAGGGAAAAGCTGTCCCACACAAATTTACTTCATCTATTTGTTGAATTCTTGATCATTTTCATCACCAATGATTTCCTGTTGAGGCCATTAAAAGCTTTAGTGTTCTGCAATATTTGGTTTGCCTAATTTTTTGCCCCGGAAAGTAAATACAATTGAATTGCACTGAATTGAGAGGGTCAGACGAAAGAGAGCATGAGACAATGTCTCATGGGTCCTTTACAGTGCTTGACCTGCATTGTGATCATCTGATTACTGTAAAATTTACATTAACAAAATGGTGGTATCTATCTGTGGATACATAGTACCTATAGGTAGTATGCATTAAATGCTGCTGTCATGCATACATCATTTCTTTGAAATGAACACATAGGAACCCTAGTTGTTATCTGGGGATATGGAACCACAGATATCTAAATGTAACTATGTATAAGAAATTATAGCTTTATAGAAATTATAGACATTTCTTGTATGTATGGGAAATCTCACCTACTGTATGTGTTGAAAACACTGCTCGTCCTTGATAGCACAGTCCAAATATGGTAGTATTTTGATAGTGATACAGTATTCTGAAAACCTCCTGGGTTCTGGTGTAGACAAAGCATCCTCCCAATCAGAGGATGCTTTGTCTATAGCAGCATCTGAAAAGATTTTCCATGCTGATAATGACCCATTAGTCTATAAACAGGGTGGTGTTGAAGAACATGAGTCCTTAGCCATGTCACTGAGAATCATTAGTTATTAGTTTTAGATAAAATATTAGAAAGTTCTTTCAAATTTTTACTATGCTCATCAGTCATTGCTGGATTTGTTGGCATTTATGTCTAGCAAATTGTTAAGGCCCTGGGGTTTGGCTCATCTTCAACTCCAAATCAGGTCCAAATCCATCAGTTTGGTGTGCAGTCAACAGAGTGGATGTCTAGCTCTGACATTGCCTTTTTAAGATGGTCAGTGCCAAGGCAGCTGAAACAGCTACACCCTAGGTGGTGGAGGCACTGTTGTGCCTTTGATCACCAAAGCTCCAGTATCTATGGCCCACTTGTTACTCACAGTGCTGTGAATCCCAAGAATTTTGAAGCTGCCTACTCTTTTTACTGCAATCCCATTTACTGTGAGAGCAGAGGAGAGGGCTTTGCATACTTGTGTAGTCGATAATATATTTGTGAGCACAGCTCACATCTTTGATGTACAGTGGATATAAAAATTGTACAAACCGCTGTTAAAATGCCAGGATTTTGTGATATGAAAAAATGAGACCACAACAAGTCATTTCAAAACTTCCCCCACATTTAATGTGACCTATAACCTTCATCCATCCATTACCTATACTGCTTTATCCATCTGGGTCATGGGGAAGCTAGAGCCAATCCCAGCATCTTCGGGTGAGAGGCGGGGTACACCCTGGGCAGGTCGTCAGTCCACCACAGGGCCAACACA